>JAFFST010052483.1:77445-99604 GCA_022414735.1 Noturus placidus
CCCTCACCAGCCTGTCTTCTTACCGTCTTGAAGTTAATAAGTCAAAAATGCAGCTTGTCATGTTACTGAGAAACCGCAAAGCATAACCTCGTCTGTCCCGAAGGTGTCCGAAAACATTAGTAATGCTTTACCTTTGACTGTTGAAACGTTAACACTGGACACACTTTCCATAAATGTGAATAAAATACTAATATTTTAAATGCCATAAATACTTTATCTATACTATTGGATCCTTTTTTTTTTTTTTTTTTTTTTTTAGCAATCTGCCTTTTGCGCTTCAATCCACATGATGGCGCTGCTGTCACTGCCCAAGTTTCATAGTGCCCATGTGTGGCCTAAAATAAAAATCCGGCTCTCATAACACTATAGCACAACTCAGCCACTGAGTGATGATTATAATGATGATGATGATGATGATGGTTATCTAGATCACGATGTTCTCCCTCATTCAGTGATTTTCCATTCATAAATGTTTTTTGGGGGGGCATTGAATCTTATCTTCCCCCCTTTTCAAATGCAAATCAGAAGGCATTTGCATGGATGGAGATTTAAAGTAGACTTCCTGCTGATTTCTAACACTGTAAATGATGGTGGAAGAAGGAGAAAACAACACGACTAAAGGCCCAAAGTGTCCGGAGAGGTCAACGAAAGGAGGAAAGAAGAAGAAGAAGAAGAACACTGAAGATGATCTATGTGTGCTGCAATAAAGCTCCAAATCCACCGGTGATGTGGATAGGCCGGCCGCCATTGATTTTCCGTGCCCTTGTTCAGTTATTCGTAAATTGTTGGAGCTGTTGGCCTTCGCTTTTCACATCAGTCCACAGCCTTGAGTTGGAACACAGCCGGTTGAATTGATGTCCGCTACGAGCGACGGCACTTATTGGTGAAAACGGTGATTTATCATCATTTTTTTTTGTATGGATATATATTAATGAATGATGCCACATCATAATCCACCGAGTAACTTGGTTTAACCTCAATCCGATTCTTTGATGAATCTTAGATCAGATTTCCATTCATGGGAATTCGTTGAGGATGGAATTTACCAAGAGCAAAGCTTTTAAGATTTAAAAAAAACTACGTGTCTTAAATTTGCATGTTTGACTTTCATGTTACGTTATTGAGTACTACACTAGATGTGAGGCTAAAATCTGATAGCTATCGATAACTCAAAACTATAAATGTCGAGAAATGTATTATATAGGGCGGCTGTGGCTCAGTCGGTAGAGCGGGTTGTGGTTCGATTCCCGGCCCGGGTGATCCCATGCCGAAGTGTCCTTGGGCAAGACACTGAACCCTAAGTTGCCCCCAATGGCAAGCTAGCACCTTGCATGCAGCTCTGCTCCCATTGGTGTGTGAGTGTGTCTCATTTGTAAGTCGCTTTGGATAAAAGCGTCTGCTAAATGGATAAAGGTAAGATAAAGGTAAATATTTTATATCACGAGGCATAATAAGAATGTTGAAAAATACAATTTTAGACAATCAAGCAACAAACGTACAATTCTTACTTTCATTGGATAGCGTGGTGGTGGTGGTGGGGTATGTGGTTTTGTGGACCCAGTCAGTCCAGTGCTTGCGCTTTTGCCGGGGATAGATGAGGTTGCGAAGAGCGCACACTACTTCTCCTTCATCCCGTAGGATATGATGCATCTATCGGTCCATACGGGATTTCCTTTTAGTAGGAACGCCTACTGGCGACTTCGTAATACAGCGACTGTATGTGTGAACGTAGCTTTACGGATTACAAACCTCAGCCGAATTGAGGTCTGATCTCGGGGGGGTGTCACGCTGTGTGATCACCTGACACGACTGTCACTAATCGGTGGGATGAATCTACAGTCTGGGCTAGAAAGAAATCAGCCTCGCTTTTTTGCTTCTTCCTTCCATTCTTTGTTGGGGTTTTTTTTTTGTTTGTTTGTTTTGTTTTTACAACCCGTGGTGGTGCTGTTGCATTCGTTTTCCCCAAAAATCCGCCCAAATAAAAGTGGATTTTAAAAAACCTAAAACGTCGTAATGAAAGACCGAGGGTTTAATCCCTGCTAGGACATTTATACCAACCAGCCCGGGAAAATCTGCATATTGCGCACGAGGCGGTATTTAGATGAAGACAAATTGCCCACGAAAGGTCTTTTTCGTCAGGAAACTGGACCGCAGCTAGCCGCCCCGATAATACTTGAATGTCACTGTGAAAAACCACATGATCACGAAAGAACAAAATGTGAAATTATAAAGACTATAAATGTCGAGAAATGTATTATATAGGGCGGCTGTGGCTCAGTCGGTAGAGCGGGTTGTGGTTTTTAGGGCGGCTGTGGCTCAGTGGGTAGAGCGGGTTGTCCACTAATCCACTAATCGTAGGGTTGGTGGTTGGAATCCCGGCCCGGGTGATCCCATGCCGAAGTGTCCTTGGGCAAGACACTGAACCCTAAGTTGCCCCCAATGGCAAGCTAGCACCTTGCATGGCAGCTCTGCTCCCATTGGTGTGTGAGTGTGTCTCATTTGTAAGTCGCTTGTAAATGTAAAAATGTAAAAATTATATTTCTGTAAAGCTGCTTTGAGACAATGTACCACTGTAAAAAAAAGCGCTATACAAATTGATAAATTAAATTAAATGGAAATGGGTTCATAGTTTAAATTTAAACCCTGCCTCTGAACATGTGATCAGTTCGGTGTTTATGTGCGTTATGACTAAGCGAGTTCAGGTTCCACACACTCGTGTCGTGAAAAGATGCACAACCAGAGATGATTTGAGCTGTCGTTTATGAGCCAGGCTCCCGGAGAGAAAGCGAAAACATCAATCCATCACCGATATCTCAGAGAAACAACCTCATACATCATAACTCGAGATGGAATCGGGAAGTGCCATTTTCTTTTCCAGGAGACGATTTAGGGTGTGAAGAAGGCCAGAAACCTGATAACCTGATAAGACAAAGAAGAAGCAGAGAAGTGAGCGAAATGAGGTACGGCGTGAACATTCCCCGTTCACTCCCCCTCTCCAGCCTGCTCACATGCCTGTGTTGACCTCTGACCCCTGGCTGTGCTCGGAATCTGAACCTGGAAGGTCGCGACCTCGTGACCTCTGAGACGACCTCTTGAACCCTCGATGCCCTTCAGTCAAAAAGTGAAACAGTTTGGCCGACCTCTTCTTGGCCGCTCCAGCAAAGGTATGCGAGCGTGCTGACCCGAAGCGACCTTCCGTTAGCTCTTCCTTTTATCGCCGTGCCTCCTGCAACCTGCTGCCTCGTCAGCATATCACAGCAAGGGTTTGAGCAAACACCCTCTTGCGTTGCTTCAAACTTTTTTGGCTGTTTTGTTTTCTCGAACTTCTCTGTCCCTTATCCTCGGCGTTTATCTTACACTCGAGACTTTTTGGAAAGACATCCATCCTGCATGAGATTTATTTCCATTTAATTAGCAGATGCTTTTATTTCAAAAAACTAATCCTTCCCATAATTGCCTGGGCGATGAGACACACACACACACACACACATACACATCAGACACTCCCGGGCACACCGGGGGCCAAACGCTACATCTCATTCATGCATTTTTCAAAGATTTCGCTTTAGTTTTGATGTATGTGTGATCATCTTCCGTCGTCCACCTCAAGGTTCGACGTGTCACGGCTGTTGTAAAGAGAGTGAGTTACCGTAGCCTTCTCGTCAGCTCGAAGCAGTCTGGCCATTCGCTTCTGACCTCCTCTCATCGATAAGACGCCCCGTGAGATCAAACCGGCCAGACTTGGAGAAACTTTTTTTATTTTTTTTTCTCACCATCTTGATGTTTAATGTGAACGTCAAACAAAGCTCTTCAGCAACTGAACCGAAAGAATGAATCATTTCACGATTCATTCAAATGAAATGCATGAAGAGTGATAATAAACCAACCCAGGAACTGGAGAAAGAATATAAAAAAAAACAATTTTAAACCGAAGCGCTGAAATAAGAATACAAATAATTTATCAAAGTAAGGACATCAAATGTGGAGATGTCATGATAACGTAAAGCCTTGTCTAAAGTACATATTTGCTGCTTATTTAACCCTAAGTGCTGGGTTGTGTTTGCTCAGGCGTATTCGTGTGTGTGTGTGTGAATGTGTGAGTGAGTGTTTCATGCGTGCACACAAGTACACCCACCAGCTTTTTCCCACTGCCCCTCATAGTGATCTCTGACCCCCGGTGACCTAACATCACGAGCCGGCCTTTTATTGCCGTTGGGCGGGAGACAGTGGGCATAATTACACGCCAGGCGTGAGCAGGTGCTGTAAAACTGCTCATGCTTAATGATGACAAAGCACTCGTGGTGCTTGTTAACTTTTAATTGGGTCAGCTTTTGCATGTTGCTGCTCTTGTTTTTTTTTTTACAATGCGTGTGCCTCCGGGCTCTCGCTGCGATCCGCTTCTCGCTATTCTGAGCCGTGCCTTGCCTTTTAGGCCAAAGTTTCGCCGCCGCGTTAAAGTTGTACCGAACGTGCTGATTTAACAGTTCTGTAAGTTAAATACTGACCTCAAGAACTGTGTTCAGTGATTGTCCAAGATGGCCGCCACCTTGACAAAGGTCTTCATGTTCATACAGTAGATGTCTCACTAAAGGTCTGGATGTTTAAAAATGTTTATTAGAGATTTAATTCCAGAGGATTATTTCTTTATTATGTCATCATGTCATCATGTCACATTGCACTGTAGTCCTTCCAGTATTTACACTGACACTGCGCCACGTATATGAATTGTGCACATTTTTTTCCCCCTTCTATATCACCAAGCCACATTATCGAAGCATATGCACGTCCGCCATCTTGTGTATGCGTAGTTGAATGCAAATATATGCAGATTTCCATTACTTGCTTTGGATTTGAATGAATCATTTACATTTCTCGTCATTCCTATAAAGTAAGTGTTTAAAATAGCTGACATACTTAAAATAGAATATATTATTTTTAAGGAAAATCCTTTTCACGACCTAGTTCAGGTTCAGCGGGAGTTCCATTGTGTAGAATTGTAAAAAAAAAAAAAAGAAAAAAACAATGGAGGAGAGGAAATTTCCCCAGAGACTTTAAATATCTTTAAAGCTCCCTTCACCTCTAAGTAGCAGTTACCTGTGGGACTGTTCAATAGGACATTCGATTCCTCAGCAAAACTAAGCTGCATTTGTTTCTCTCATCCCCCCCTCCACGTTAATTCCCACCCTGTTTGCACACAATGTAACGCCGCTTCTTGATATTTCTCCACGGGCCATTCCCTGACTACTCAGCGTAAATTATCGCCATGTATACGTTAACAGGATAGAGCAGTAAACCTGTTTTCTGGTCAGCTATTACGCCATTGTTCTGCAGGAAAACAGAACCCCAACAGTTAAATAAAGAGTTATGCTCACACTTAATCCTCTGACGCTTGTAGCCTTGGCTCTGTAGCGTCCGACTCCCCTAACGTGAGCGATGCTTGTTCGCAGCTGTGTATGACTCACTGCTCCGTCGGCCCGACGTGAGACGCCAAGCTCACACACACCAGGCCAACCAAGCGGAGGTGTTTTATTTGTCTTTTCACAAAACCTGCTGCATGTGAGAATGGGATCTTTCAGAGAGCTGATGGTACTGTATGTGTGTTTTGTAAGGGTGTCGTTAAAGGAACTGGAATAACAAGAGGCTTTGTTTATCCGTGCTGTCATTTCAGTTCATTACTTAAAGGACGAGGCAGCGCAGAGCTTTGACCTTTGCTCTCTACAAGTAGTACTCCTGCATGTTTGCCGAGAAGCCCTTCACCACTGCAAATACACAGGAATCCGTGTAGACTTTTGACCTCCTAATTTTATTGCAGGTTGGGAGTTTGGTGCTTTGCATACATTAGATTTAATAGACATGATTTACTTATAATCAAATCTTCTACTAAACTCACCCCACGATCAGCATGTACTAGCGGCCGTCCCTCGTGATCGCAGTCTCTGTATCAGCTCTGTTAGCTAGGATAAATGAGTCATCATGATCGTGCTAAATGGACAAAATATACCCCCAAAGAGTCAGAAAATGAAAACTGGGAACATTATGTGGATCGGGATTTGTATTGGCAAGTCGAAAGTCAAGTAACGTGAACTCCAAATCCATGAGACTGTTTTAAAGTTGTGGTTTGGTACGTATAAAGGTATTCACTGGGACGTCTGAGAGGTTGAAGATTTTAAAAAATAAACGGACATGAAATAGTTCATGTGTAAACATGGGAACAATCAGGAGTGACATGGTGGGAAAACATATTTTCAGTTCAAATTCACTGTAATAGTAATCACTGCAATCGGTATTTTTCTGTAAATAAATAAGGAGTAGGTACAACACAGTAAGTTTTATATTACGTGACTGTCTGTATTCAAGTAAAACCGGATAACTCAAAAAGATTTGAGGAAACTATTTACGTCAACATTTTGAATCCAAATACATGTTAAATATAACACGTTTGAGTTACAAGAATTTACTGGGTTCGTTGGATGCCTCTCTGGGGGACTTTTAAAGCTTCTATGTAGAGCCCGACAACAAGTGTTTCCCTTTCACATTCCAAATAAAACTATTTTTGGAAGCTATTATCCAATAAACCCTCGAAGAACACTTTTTTTTAAGGAGTGTTTGTATGTATTAACTGACGTAAATGTGTGGTACAAATTCCAAATTTGCCATTATTTTCTTCTTAATACCCAGAACTGTCAGATGTTTAACATTTAGCTAAACTGTTTAAAAAAGGATGTGGCGTTACAGTGTTTTGGAAATGTTTTCAATACATTTTATAATAATAGTCGTGCCATTTTACGGGTTTATTTTTCAATTTCAGCTAGCTTGGGGGGGGGTTTGTTTTTCTACCCATTTTGATGCAGACCTGGCAACCCTGGTGCAATGATAAACAGCTGGAACTGGAGGAGTGTACATTTGTAAATATTTTGACAAACAAATTGGTTTAAAAGTTTCAGGATCACCGGCAGGATTAGAGCGCATAGCTTGTCTTTCTTACGACGCAGCGTCCACTGAAGCTGGGCCTGAATTCTGCACGAGATTTTGTTGAGATTCGTGCAGAAGGGACATCGGGTTGGATACGGAGTGACCGTTTCAAAAGCATTTTCCGCTTTTAATGTGTGCTGGCGTCGAGCAATAGGAAAGATATGGATAAGATGGGAGATGGAGGAAAGGAGGGATGGTGGAAGGACGAAGGGGGGTCGGAGAGAACTGAACTTCCCCCAACTTTTCCACTCTAGTTGGCTTTGGGCGGTCGGTAGGATCAGAGAGCTGGTTCCGCTCTTTAGTTAAGATGTCAATGGTGCGTGCTCTTCCTCAAGGTCAACGTACCCTAATGAGAATTCACCCAGGACCGCGGTAATTATCGTCTAGCTAAGCCACGGTGGAGAGTGTGGGGGGAGGACTAATTATTCCAGCTCATGTATTAGATAAAGGGACTCATTTCCAACATCCGGAGAGGAACAGTGTAAAACGGATTAGATTTCCCCAAATACCACTTTGTTTGTTCCATTCTATGTGCTAATTGTGCTTTATTCTGCTGTGTGTCTACCTGCACGGCCTAAAAATCATAAGACATCTTTTAGATTTAACGTCCTAGCATGGGTTCCTGGTAAACAGCCAACTTGTACCGTCCTCTGCGGAATACCTAATAGCTGCTTAAACTCTGCGGTTTTTAGGGAGGTCAAGGCCTTGGTTCTGGGCTGAGAGACACTCGGTCTCTCTCTTTCTCTCGCTCTCTCTTTTTCAGTGTCTGAAGGTCATCGGAAGCAAAGCCAAAAGGGCGCATCAATTTTTAGAGCTCTCCCGACGACTGCCACGCCCCCCCCCCCCCCCCCCCCAGCATCCACACAGGCCCCGCCTGATCACTTTGCCTCCTGTCGAGAGTTGACTTTCGTTGTTTCTCAAAACGTTGGTTTGTGTGTCCACACGACCACTGCGGGACAACAATTTCTTGGACTTTTATAAAGACAAATCCCCGACCCACGCCGGCCCGCCCCGAACAACCACACCAGAACCGCTTCTTTTATCCTTGTATTAAGAAAGAGGTCTTTATAGATCTCACATGAGAGAGGGTGAGAGTCACAGATCATCAAGAAGTGAGAATAAGAGTCGAATAAGTTATTATCGCCAAGCCCGTTTGGATCAAGCCAGGTTTTCTCACTTTCTGTCACAAAGAAATGATCTAATAAGGACTATGATTGGCGGAACGATTGGCAGTGTTATCAAATCAAGTTTACTGGAGTCCTATTTTCCGCTATAGGTCTTTTCGTGAACAGTCTTGTCTTTTGTTTTCCGTTGGCTTCTCTTGTGCTGTCGCAAGGACAAAACAATTGCAGGGTTCAGTCAAGCAGTGCTTCAGGGAGCGGTGGGGAGATGAGATAAGATAATGCAACACAAACACAGCAAACACTCAGAGAGGAAGGGACAAGATGAACAGGAGGATGAAGAGCGAGTTGCCACAGGTCGGGGTGACCCTGAGCTAAAGCTAAGAGCACCTGCTAAAGTTAACGGAACGCCTAAACCATGGCTTTGCTTGAGCTCGCCAATCCATTAAATCGTTAAAGAAGTGGTGCTCAAGCCTTTCTCTCTCTCTCTCCCCCCCCCACCCTTTTTAAAAAGATCAGTGTTCTTGAAGTTGAGCTGGATGTCCTGTCATAAGAAGCCACTGAGGCTCGGTGTTTAGAGCACAATATGGATTTATTCCACAGTACTACTGAATGCTCAATCCTGATTGGTCTACAACAGCTGTATAGTAACAACGTGAGGGAAAACAGTCATGAAAGGAGTCTCCAGTGTCAGTGTTTTTGTAATAATCAGAGGTAGCTATAATGTTCATGTTCTGGTTTCTTGGTAGCATGATAAGCAGCGTTTTTATTTTTTTGGTTGTTTTTTTTTGTGTATATATATATATATATATATATATATATATATATATATATATATATATATCAATTTTTAATCAAGTACAACATCATTCTTTAATAAATACTGAATTGTTAGGTTGGAATACGAAATGTTCTTGTTACAATCACACGAGGTTACAACCAGCACTAATGGTTGCAAAAGTACCTAGTGGCCATATTTTTTGAGTAAATGTTATGACGGTCCCTAAGACATCTAATGGAAAGTATTTTAATAAAATCGTGATGTTTGTGAATCCCACAAACATACACTTTCTCAGAAATGGCTGTAAGAGAGTCTCTAATGGCTTTCGGTGAACATTCCAGGCTTCCAGAGTGCAGAGTTTTCGTTTTTTTGTTGTTTTTTTTTTTCCCCCCATGTCAGTGTCGTTGATGTGATTGATTCACCACACACTCGCTGTAGCACTTTTGCTACTTTCTGAGTGCCGCCAGTCCTAAACCACCAATACCCAAGGCCACGCTAATGGAGACGCCGACGGAGGAAGCAAACCAAGACCTCGGCGAGAGTGATCTGGATATTTTGGAGTGTTTTCGCTTGTCCGTCCATCAACACACTCGTCCGGCATGTTGTTAACAAGGTCACAAACCACAGTTCCTGTACTCACTGCTTGTTATTAGACGTAAAACTCTCAGAGACCTTCTCAGATGACGATGCAGAGCAGTTGATGATTTTTGCCTACTTTTTTTTTCCCCCCGCAATTTTTCTCAGCCGCCTCCGCTTCCTTCCATGAGGATACTTGACCTCTGCGGACTTTTGTTAGCACAGCGCCGCATGCATTTGCATTTTACAATTGTTTAACAAATAGCCACCCACGGAGAACCATCCCCACCCACTGGGGTGCTCCTCCTTCACGTCCCGTGAGGCACACGGAGGGGGATTAACTCTCATCTGCTGGAGACACACTCTAGCTACTGTCAGCCAGGGTCACTCGTACATGGAGAATCAGATGATTTGAATAATGAGCTGTTTATGTAAAGTCGACCATCGACATGCACTGTATGGTTGAATGATAATAGTAGGCAAAGCTCGGAGCTGGCGTCAGTACAAATTTATTGGAAGGGCACTCAGAGTCTCATGGAAGAGCGATCTACGACAAGTAAAATCGTCCAATTATCACAATCGATGCTGTCCTTTTTTCTGATTTGAAGTCTAACAATGGAACTAGCATTGGCACGACAATGAGTTTTCATGTACATCCTGAGCACCGACAACTTTCCATGTTTTTTTTTTTCTTCTTCTTTTTTTATTTCCTCGTTCCTCTTCACACACTTGAAAGGAGAAAACTCTGATTTCTCAGATTTTGAACATTTATAAGCCAACCTATTGCATGAAAAAGGTTGTTTTTCTTTGGGTTTAATTACCCATTTGAGTGGCATGATCACCACCTGACACCAAACCCTGAGATTCTATCCCTCAACCTGAGCATGTGAGAGCAAGACATTTAAAAAAAAATATGGAAGGGTCATTGCATCAAGCAGTAATCTCTACAGATTGTCTATTCAGGAATGTTTTATTTGCTGCCGTGATGAGTCATCGTGAAATGTAGTGTTTTGTTGTATTTTATCGAATCGAGCTAAAGGCCTCTAAACGCTTCGTAACGACGAGACGGATAACGAAAAAAGTGTTGCGTTTTGATTTCATAAGGAGGACCTTATGGAAATTATGTATGTCCACGTGGAGGAAGTGGGGGTGAATATGTTGGGGTTAATCTCAACCCGGTTCTCTCAATGGCTCTCGTTATTTTGACAGGTTTATCGCGGCCGTCTCCTCGACTTCCTGTCTCGTCTCTGCACACCATACTGTAAATGTGATATCTGTGATGTTGTCATCATCATCATCATCATCATCGAGGAAGTTGCGGCAGTGTTGCAGCATTTAGAGTAGGGGTGAAGTGAGGTCAGGCCTGGTCATTGAGAGTGAGTGTGTGTGTGTGTGTGTGTGTGTGTGGGTGTGTGTTAGTAGAAGATTAATGCAGCAGTAGCTTCACACTGATGCAGAATGTTCTGGGGGATTCTTCAGGTAAAAGCACAGGTCACAAGAGCAGCAAACATTGCTGGCGTTGCTGAGATGTACAGACAATTTGTGAGCTTTCCAGTATGTGTTTGCATATGCGTGTGTGTGTGTGTGTGTGTGTGTGTGTGTGTGTGTGTGTGTGTAGGCACGCGTTGTTTGTGTTGCGTTTGCTGATGCATGAAATAGAACTCCGGTAAGTTCGCTGGCCTGAGGCTCTCCCGCGTCTTCCACCCAGTGATTACTTCACCACATCGATTTCATTCCTCTCTTCACTTCTCCACACACACACACATAAATATATACACACACAGGATCAGTTGATTGACCTGCTGCCGGAGTTCAGTGGCTCACAGCTCAACCTTTGCAGGCAGCATATGCTACGGAGAAGAAAAAGAAAAAAAAAAAAAGAAAACGAACAACTCCAAAACCATGTTCTGCTTCGCTCCAGTACAAGCCGGCTGGTACAGCGAGCCTCACGCGGCTCTGTGTACATGGGAAGAGTCTTTGTTTAACCATTTCCGAAAGACAATGTCGTAATCCATCTCTCAAAGCGAAGCAAAGCGCAGACAAGGACAAATACAAAATCATTCAGACAAGACGAAGTCAGGAAATACATCACAAAACCTGGAGATTTGGGAAACGGACATACAAGGGAACGATGAAGGCACGTCTCGATGTGTTCAAAATACATTTATACACCATTGAAACAAACCAACACTCAAAATGAAAAAGTGTACGTCCTTATTAAACACCCCATGGTCGATCTGTTCGGACACGACGTATGAGAATCACAAGGGAAATGAACTGCACTTTATTTCCTGTCTGTTAATAATAATAATAATAATAATCACTCTGTTTTATGCAGTCTGTCAGACTGACACTGTTCTAAGCTTATATTCTGGTCATATCACCCACTCCTAGTCTTCTCCGCAAACCCAAAAAAAAAAAAAAGACACCAAAACATTCCAGTCACTTGCTGGAAGATCACATGCCCATAGTGCCACAAACCAGATCCACACCATCATCCCTGGCAAATCTGCAGCTCTCATTACGCTCTCTGAACAACAACAAGGCCACTTCATTTCCATGCTGTTTTTATGAAGCGCTAGCACCCTGGGCGTTGTTGTTGTTCTCTCACCTCCCTCCTCCGAGAGGTCAGAGCAGACGGTGTTATCGGGGCATGAGTACCATAAAAGTGTCTCCTAATAAGTAAGACCTAGCAGCAGAAGCCTCGGAATGATCGATGCTCGAGCGTGATCAATGGCCGGGCCACCAAACTGTTAGTGGCAAAATCAATATTGTTTTATTTGCTAATACAAGAGGGTGTCTCGTCGCAAATGAGTACGGGAGCCGAGTTGGTTTGGAAGTCTTACCACAGTGGGCCGCCTGGAGTCAGATTTAATCACGGGGTCTGTAGCTGCCAACCAGTACGTGCGCTTATCCTTCTGCCACACGAGAACTGATTTGATTTTTGTGTCACGTTTTAACGCTGTAGCTTTCCAAACGAGGATGTTTTTCCACCGTGTTTATCTCATTACTGTCCATAGCGTCTCCTTGTTTTTTGACCTTGTTTGTGTACTTTGCCTATATGCATATGTTTGCAATGCTTTGACTATGCCTACACCTCAAGGAGATTAAAGCTCCTCGCGCCTTTGTTTACCTGGTCTGATTTTGCTGCCTACTTTGGATGGCTTTAGGGCAAGAGGACACTCGGATTTGGACAGTAAATGTGGCTTACATACACACCCAGTTTTTTTTTGTTGTTTGTTTGGGGGGAAAAAACCAAATGTACACCTGACTTGTAAGACACGTTTTCGCGTCCGCGTCCGCGTTCGCTAACAAAGAAATGAAGCCCGGGTCACTTTAAAACTTTCGAACCAACATTGTTAGACATAGAGGTACAAGTACTGTATGTGTAATCGTTATAGAATAAAAAAAAAATATTTCGTGATTACAGCACGTGAGATATTCTGTCGTTACACATTTACGTTCAAAACTCCTATAGGACGTTTTATGCTACAGTAACTAGAAAATATCGTTCATTTCGATAAACTTTTGCACGATCTGGTGAAATAGTTCGACCGAAATCTCACGCATTGGTGTTGTTCTTTACTGCATGCATGGAAATTACTACACAAGCTCATTTTGCTCATTTTAGGGCGGCTGTGGCTCAGTCGGTAGAGCGGGTTGTCCACTAATCGTAGGGTTGTTGGTTCGAATCCCGGCCCGGGTGATCCCATGCCGAAGTGTCCTTGGGCAAGACACTGAACCCTAAGTTGCCCCCGATGGCAAGCTAGCACCTTGCATGCAGCTCTGCTCCCATTGGTGTGTGAGTGTGTCTCATTAGTAAGTCGCTTGTAAATGTAAAATGATATTTCTGTAAAGCTGCTTTGAGACAATGTACCATTGTAAAAAGCGCTATACAAATTGATAAATTTTAGGTAGAAAGCAGGGTTGCCAGGTCTGCATGGTCTCCCCTGTTCTTATTTTCAGTTTGTTTGAAATAATACAGAATCGTGTTTTCATTTGTTTGATTTAATGATGGATTCATTCAGTTTTTTTTCTTTGTTTGTTTGTTTGTTTGTTGTTGTATTTTTTTTTTTTTTGGTAATAATTTTTCAATCCAAATGAAATGAAATGAATGTTTTGTTTTCTGGAATTTTTTTTTTTTTTTTACATTTTTCTTTACATGCAGTGAAAAGTTGTTCGAAAGATTACAAATGCCAAAATGATTACAGCGCATTTAAAAAATAGTAACAGAATTATACATTATATTATACTATGTAGTACTGACTACATTAACAACAGATTTATTTATTTAGTTAGTTTTACATCGTTGTTGTTGTATTAAACTGTGAAATTACAGTACAGATTTCCTGTTTAAGACATTTTAGCTGTCAGGCAATTACCATAAAATCTACACTCAGACGCAGCCCAGCACCAGCCACACACACACACACACACACACACACACACACACACACACACACATCCATGGGGCTCCTGACCTTTTCCATTCAGGCTTCATTGTGACCGGATCAATCACCTCCACAGAGGTCCTTACACACTGCAGAGCTGTGAGGTCTGTCAAAAGATTCAACAGTGCCAATGTGTTTGTGCAGTGTTGTGGGACATGTTCATGTGTGTGTGTGTGTGTGTGTGTGTGTGTGTGTGTGTGTGTTAAAGCCTCGCATCTTGTGTGAGAAACTGGAGAAAGACAAAACAAGCCCCGACCCTGGAAACCATCTTCTCTCCAGCTGCACCCTGTCTACAAGGCCAAGCGTGACGTCAGCGCACTTTGTATCCTAAATATCTTGAGAGAGAGTCTATTTTTAAAAGCCTTTGATCTCATTTGTTGTCGGACAATACCCGACCGATTTATCAGAATCGTTGACCGTGAAGATAAACCGCAGACGCTACACGTTATCCGTTTGGTTTGTTTCTCTTCACCTAAGCACAGAGCTGGTCTACAACTTCATTGGGATTGATTTCTGTGCTTAGGTTTGCCTCCGGCGTGATGTTGTCTTACCCAGAGTGAGCGTGTGTGACAGTGTGCCACAGTGTCTCATGGGCTGTTAAATATCATTTTGCCGTGACCTCGGCATGCAAAGCGTCTGAAAATGAACTGAAAGTGACCTGCTGCCAGAGAGTCTCTCGGCACACCCTGCGCGGATTTCCCATCATCGACGTGTTTAATGTAATGAAATCAATAATGTAGCACTCGGACGGGCTTAAAGATTTACGCCACCTCGTATCCTCTCACTTTGCACCAACCTAATTATTACACTACGCAGTTTGCCAACTGTCGTTTGTTTGGGGGGTTTGTTTTGTCCTCCAGGTCCATCATTTATCCGGGTTTTGTATTCTGTTGTGCTAAAACAGCAGATTTAATAAGGCTCGATGATTATCTGTGACAGCTTGGTCAGGAATTAACCCCACTGTGACACGCCAAGCGGCCCGTGCCACCTCTCTGACACCTCCGCACCGAGCCGTGCCCGGCCTGATGCCCGATCCTGGCCTGCTCGGATCTGTTTGTTTAGCGGACGCTTTAACCTTCATCTCTGAACAGTACAACAAGACCTGTGTGTGTGTGGGTGTGTGTGTGTGTGTGTGTGTGTGTGTCTGTGTCAGAGAGAGAGAAAGATGGCAAGGGACATTTGACACATTCTCTTATGCCAGTGTGTACTTTATCATCTCTGGCAGCGCTTATTGGTCTCGGCTAATCAAGTGCAGAGAGAGGTGCGCGCCACCCTAATACACAGCGTCTGACAAATATATTATTAACCGCAGCGAGACATGCGACCTTGCCCATGTCACCTGAGGACCCGCTGGCACACACTCCGCCAGCAGGAAACGACCTTCACATTAAATCCCCGCAGAGGTCAATAACCTAACTACTTCACAAAGGTCATTTGGTTTGTGCTTGAATCTGCGAAAAAAAATAAATAATAATAAGGAGACACGAGATACACACAGGGCAAATCTTTAACCCCTAAGCACTCGACTCGTCGTCTTATCAGGACGTCGTGGATTCCGCAAGTGATAGAATTGTGAACTCGATCGTCATTAGCCAATACTTCGCGTCTTCCGCTCAAGTCTTCCGCTTATAGATATTTCATCCAGCCCTAGGTTTTGTTTGAGTTTTGTAATAGATCCTCAGGTGAAGCTAACATTAGGCTAACTATTAGATTATGTCATTCAAATGAGTAGCCAAGTACGCTATAGGACGTTACCTAACAAGAGGCTATACAGTATGTGTAATTCAAATCGGTAACCTAAGTTAAAATGGCTAAAAAAAGAATTAACCTGTTTTGTCGACGCGCAACGATAAACAATAAAAAAAAAAGTACAATGTACCATTTACTGTGTGTGTACTGTGTTTATATTCCTGTAAAGCTGCTTTGACACAATGTCTGTTGTAAAAAGCGCAATACAAATAGAATTGAATTGAATTGAATTCTGTAACGGATAAAAACATTCATTGTTGGAAAAATTACAGCACGGCCTTGTATTTCATTTCTTACTTAATTTAATCTCCATCCTTGTTGACTCTGGATGTGAGCCTAATTGGCGTGTACTGTATAGATAAGACAAAACCCCACGGTGAAGCTGTCTACGATCGTATCTACTCTATATATCCCTCACAACCTACTAAGCGTATAATTACTGAAGCGCGTGACAATTACTCAATGACACCGCCGACTGTATGTATGGGCCCTAATGAAAATCTGCTAGTCTGGAATAAATTTGAATATTAATGATGCGCATACCTAAACAGGCTGAGTTTTCAGCCCACGCGCTAATCCTACCCGCATGAGGTAGGCTCATCAGACAGCTCCGAAAGGTCATGTTTAGGGGAAGGAACATCAACACGGACGGAATTGCAAAAACAAGTCGATATTGAGTTCTTGGAGAAGGCACTGCTGTGTATTTCTGTGAGCAATAACTGGGAAGGGAAAAAGATAAATAGTTGTGTCTGTGTGGTTAATGGTTCCTGGTACGAGTGTTTGTATTCTGTGAAAACTACAGTCAAGGGCACAACTATGGACTGTTTATCTGTGTAATGTCTGTTCTTCCTGGCCAGCGATTAGAGACAGTTTCACTCTGTAGTCCTTTCTGTCAAGGGTGGAGGGTGGTGCCATTCTGTCATTCTGTAACTATTGATTTATATCTCTAACCTTGGTAATCCCCCAACTACTCAATGGCCGTTTTGTTTGGCAGCAAATTTACAGATTAACACTTTTTAAAACTTTTTTTTTTCTGTGAAACACACACACACACACACACACACACACTAATGTCACTGACTGACCCACAGCACGTGGACCTGGCCTTGAGCTCAGAGGACATAAATGAGTTGTATAACTATTCCCAGAGCAACAGTTTTACTGTGATTTAATAACAACAACAACAACAAACTCACCGTTGCATCATGTCTTGGACACTCATCAGTAACATTTTTTGTCATTTTTTTTATTCACTATCGCGTGCTGAATTTTCAGCTTATCTGTAGATGAGTCCCTGATGTAGTCAGCTGGATCGGTTCGCTAAATACGCCGGGGACTTTTCGAAACGAAATCACACCAGTGGCTGACGGGAGCCCCGCAAGCTGGCGCGTAGGAAGTTATCTACCTACATACGATGTGAGGATGTATAGAGTTAGATATCCATCAAAATTCTTTTGCAAATATATAGTTGTGTAATCTGCTGATATAGAAGCACAAATGCGAGTAGTCGAGCAATTCACACGCAGTTGTAAACATCCTTGTGGGCGGCTGCGGTAGAGCGGGTTGTCCACTAATCGTAGGCTTGGCGGTTCGATTCCCAGCCCACATGACTCCACATGCAGGAGTGTCCTTGGGCAGGACAGAACCCCAAGCTAGGTCCTTGAATGGCAGCTCTGCTACCATTGGTGTGTGTGTGTGTGTGTGTGTGTGTGTGTGTGTGTGTGTGTGTGAATGGGTGAATGGGTGAATGAGACACAGTGTAAAGCACTTTGTTAACGGCTAAGGTTTAAAAAAAAAAAAAAAAAGCACTATATACGTGCAAATTTACTCCTTAGTTGGAGCTACAGGAACATGCTTGTCGAAGCTTTCATGGAACTCGGGTTCGGTGAACAGAATGATAGGATTAAAACAAGGATGATGCTTAATGTTTGGCCAGAATAATTTACTTCATAGGGCAGGCGCTACGTGGAACATAATGGCTTTCATCTCTTGAGTACACCAATGCGGTATGAAGTGCTGCCTTCCAATTGGAGCAGAGTGAAACAGTAAAGTGTTTATTACACATGAAACAAGTCAAGACTTGGCTAAAAGACGAGTATTCCTGGAACTAGTGGGTATTGTTGTACACCCTCATCCAGATGAACTTACTCATCATACCCCAAGCATCCGCTTGAGGGGATAACTTTCTGTGCCTCATAAACACTGATCTCTAGAGTTGTTGTTTTTTGTTGTTTTTTTTTATTTTTTATAGCTGGATCGCATAATTAGACATCACGTAACTGACATCCTCTAAGTTGCTGATGTGCTTCTATTTTTCAGCCAAGGCAGCAAGTCTTGAGGCGTCCTGTACATCAAGGTTTTTGGCTCATCTGACAAGACACAGTATGTTGTTTTGCATAAAATGTTTTGCAGTTCCTTAGAGGACAGGTCGGTCTCCACGATTGGAACAAACTTCTGGCAAAAGCAGAAAGGCCACCTTAAACGTTTCTACCTCGAGGCTTGGAACAAGCGAAATTGTCTTACGCCGAGAAAAGAATGGGCGACAAATTCCGCCCTGGCTCCTGCCGAATGAGAACAGGGAGGCTTTCTGGAAAATGTGTGTGGATATGTGCGTGCAAATGAAAATGTCAGAGCACGGGTGGGTGGTTAGAGGAGATGGACTTTAATTGCATGAAGGACAAAGTTACCGACCCGCAGCAGTAACAGAGGATTGCATTTCAGCTCCATCCCAAGGTCAGGCCAAGTATTTTACCTCTCTGCCTTCCATAATGTGTTTTCTGTCAGGAACTACAGGCCAGTTAAGGGGATGTTTAGATATCCAGGATTGACTAAGAAAGACCAGAGGCATGACGTGTATTGCAGTTCACAGCTGAAAGCGTTCTCCCAGACTGGGCCACATGCGAGGATAAGATTTCTCAAGACATAACAGCCGAGGAAGCGTTTGCATTCAACGTCACCACACATTATTAAACGCTCGAACAAGCGCTCGGGCTCAATATGCTAAATCTGCCTCCAGGATGGTGATAAGAATGCAGCAAGCCAGAGATCCAAGGGCATCTCTGTCTGGCTTAATGCAGGTCAGGACTGCTATCGACTGGCGTGCGAGGCCGATGTCTCCAATTTAAACTCCATTTGTATCTGTAATGTCACTCCACCGGCTCCTCGCGTTACCTGACGGCTTTGTTCGTTTTATGACTGATGCATTTCATCCGTGTACGTTTAATGTCCTCAAATGCAAAAGCGCTGCCGCGGGTATAACAGTGTCATGGAAATTTTTACTTCCTCCAGTCAGCACTTATCGATCAGCTGTATTTATGGTGTACGTACTACCTTGGCCTTCTTCTGTGTGCGACGTGGAGGTTGGAAGTGTGTGTGTGTGTGTGGGGGGGGGGGGTATGGGAGTATAATGTCACCACTATGTATAATATCCATCCAGGATTATGGATCATCTTTAGGGCTTTATGGATCGTCTCTGGTGCTTGCAAACGATCCGGGAGTGCGGTATCTGTGTTAATCTGTTATGATGTTTCAGTCCCCCACCCCACCCTTCTTCGAACGAGGAGTTTTATCAGCGGATGGTCTGTTAAAATGCCTCGGCCTGTTCCATGCTGATCTGATAATGAGTAAACGGGGCGATTGAATGTCATTGGCCCCGTGGGAATTGAAGGAACATGCCTCGGGGACAAGGACGGGGACGCCTGCCACCCCACACACACATACACACACACACACACACACACATATATACACATCCCAGCCCTGAAAGAGTGACATAGAAGAGTGTGTAACCTTGTGAAACTGCATCTCTGTCCTCTAATCTTCTCACCACGTGCTGGGTGTAAAGGGGGACTCGGTGACAGGTACAGCCCTCAATCACACCATGCAGATCGAGTTGCTTTAAAGTGCCACGTTTCTCTCCCATTGCTTTAATTTCCCTTATTTGCACATTGATTCTCTCCGACCCTCCGTGCATCATGCATAGGTTCATTTTCCAGCCACCCCGCAGTAGAACCGTGTAAAGTACTCTGTATTATGCGTGCATTAGGGGCGAATGACTTATGTGTCGGCCATAACGGTAGCAATTTGACAAGGATGACTAGGTTCAAAGGCTGTAAAACACACGGCGAGAGCACGCGCGAGAGTAATGGGATCGCGCCGACGCTCGTAATAAAATCTCACCCAAGACACTTTCTCAACTGTGTCAATTAGAAAACCCTATTGTTCTTGTAAACCGAGCCTGTATATTTCACAGCCGGTTTATCTAGATTGGGATCTCAGGGTTGGGAGGTGCGACGATGGTAGTACTTACCAAAGCTGACCTACACACCAACAACAACAACAACAACAACAATATCAACAACAACAGTATCACGAAAGCTCACTCAGGAAGTGAGCGTGTCAGAATCTTCCGTTTTTATTTATTTATTTATTTATTTATTTATTTGGGAGTCACGTGTCTGCGAGCAACGTCTGAAGGAGAAAGAAAAACAACCAGCCTAGAATGTTGTGACTGGGCATTCAAATCCCTCAGCAGGGTGGAGAGGTGTTTTTCAAGTGGCTCTGCCCTTGCTAGCTGATATTCAAATGAAGGAGAGAGTGAGAGTGCGGCTTCCTCTCCGACCACCCACTGAACTCGTGGGGATTAGTTCGAGCACATGAAGTAGGTCAACGAGGCACGGTGGCACCGGATGACCCGAAACAACCCATGTGCGAGTGACGAGATTATACCACCAGCTCATTCGCCTTCACTTCACTTCAGAATGTAAACTTGAAAACCTTTTCCAAAACTGGCAAGAACGCCTCTTCTTTCTCGTCTCCGTTCAACTCATTATTCTACGCTTTTGGCGAATGCTTTTACGGTTCATCTAGATTAATTCGAGTCGGAATGAAATCTAGCCGCCAGCAGAATCCTGGTTCTGTTTTCTTTCCTCTTAAAGTGCTGACCCAAAGCTATTTGTTCAGACGTGAATGATTCCCATGATTCATTTTTAGTTTTTTTTTTTTTCCAGGTTTATGACATACTACTCACATAACCAGATGTGCGAATAAATAAACAGCGTATGATCGCACATGAGATGTGTGATCGATGAATTTGCCTATATTCAAGATCTTTTGTGCGGTACAAGTGGAAAGACACGTTGGAATGAGCAGGACTGTATTCCAGAAAATCTCCTTCATATGCTGAACATCAGCAGGATCAACTCCAACTCCGACTTCATTTCCTGTCTAAGCACAGATGCCAAAGCATCTCAGAATCCTTAAGACACGAAGAAGGCGACAGGCGGTGTGTGTATTCTCTAGGCCGCTGCTCACCAGGGAGGTTTTAAACTTGCTTAATTTATTCATGAGACGACATTCAAACCGCTCGTCACTTTTGATTAACGCAGGGAACGCCGTGTCTGAAGCCTTGCTTGTGCACGACGGAGTAATAGAGAGAGAGAGAGAGATTGTCACAAAGCTTTCTATGCCAGCTTATATAAAAATGCTCCAGTGTCATATATCTGCACATTGTCCATCACAGTCAAGCTTCTGATTTCTTTCTCCATGCTGGTACATGTGCAGGAAAAACATAAATACACTGCATGAAACAACATCCATGCGGGTGAAACGACACACCAAGGTTCACGATGAGACACATCAGTAAGCTGGAGGGTGTAATGTTCATACCTGCCTGGTTGGGAGATTTGGTTTGAAGATTGTTTTTCACAAAGACGTTTCTGGGTCTCTTGCAGAAGTGGAATTTTACATGAGCTGGCATCAAGCAAATCTGTGAGGGCTTTTTTTTTTTTAGGGCATGTTGTTTTTGGCAGCAGATGCGCTTGGCATTGATGCTGTGTCGTTTAAACCATAAACGACACCGAAGTGTTTGGGATTCGCTGTGGTGTTTGCTCTGCTCCCCGTGCAAAGCCAATCGGCCCCATCTAACGCGACCGATGCTAGCGTTAAGCTTTGTGTCGTACAATACGCTTTGAGTTTTGAGTAGGCCAAAATGTGTGGAAATTTGTCCAATTTCGACATCACACACTCGCCACACAGGCCATAGTTTGGCTCTTTTGTGCCGTTTGTATATAAACAGCTTAATCAAAAAAAATATGAGTTGAATTCTCAAATGGTAATTCTTCGTATATAACAGAAGCGCGGCTGTAATTGAAATCAATCCAGATTATATTATACAGTGTCTTGCGAAAGTATTCGGCCCCCTTGTACTGTTCGACCGTTTGCCACATTTCAGGCCTCAAACATAAAGATATAAAACTGTCATTTTTTGTGAAGAATCAACAACAGGTGGGACACAATCATGAAGTGGAACCAAATTTATTGGATATTTCAAACTTTTTCAACAAATAAAAAACTGAAAAATTGGGCGAGCAAATTTATTCAGCCCCCTTAAGTTAATACTTTGTAGCGCCAGATTTTTGCTGCGATTACAGCTGTAAGTCGCTTGGGGTATGTCTCTATCAGATTTGCACATCGAGAGACTGAAATTTTTGCCCATTCCTCCTTGCAAA
>JAFFST010052483.1:113106-131220 GCA_022414735.1 Noturus placidus
TTCAAGGCTGACTTTGACGCTCTCACCGAGGCAGGGCCTGGCCTAAATACATTTAAATGGGTTTAATAAGGTCAACGAGCAGTGATTCAACAGCTTATGAATGCCTTTCATAAGCGGCGTGATGGATGTTGGAGACCAGCATGGGGTTTGATAACCGAGCCACAGAGATGCTGGTTACAAATCAAATGCAGTTTACCCAAGCAACTCTATGGTCAAAAGTCTGTGGACACTGAACCATCATACCCATGTGGTTCTTCCCCAAACATTTTCCACAAAGTTAGATGCGCACAATCGTCTAGAATGTCTTTTGTTACTTGGTATTACCGCAAAGTGGGAGTATATCTGGAATGCGATGTTCAACAAGCACACACGGGTCCGACGGTCAGGTGTCCGCAAACTTTCGGCCATACCCGTGTGTTTCTCTACGGTGCTTTTTATGCTTTAACGAAACCCAGGATAGAGATTCAGATCAAGGTTAATGCGCTTCCTTGCGCTTCCAGACCTCTCTAACCACATAGCATTGCACATCGCTTCATATGTACAGCCTGCATTATGCATGTCGGAGGAAGAAACACGGGTTGTTGTGCCGATGCCACGACCAGGATCGATATCTGACCATCGTTACAAGGATCACACAGAGGATCATCACAGGGGGCGAGAGAGCCTGCATTATCGGCAAACATCTCTCTCGCTCTCTCTCACTCGCTCTCGCTCTGCAAAAGCAACATGCGCAAACATGTCTGTCTCGGCTATCTCTCTCTCTCTCTCTCTGCGAAAGCAACACGCTCAGACTGAAGTGCTGGGGATTTTGAAGGTAGTGTATGTGTACCGTACATCAGACGTTAATGAGTAAACCTGTCTGTCCGTTACGATGCGCACTTCTACATCCCAGAATCCGGCGCTGATTCATTCTTCACTCTGCTTATGGAGCTATTCCCAAGCTGGAAGGATGAACAGAATGTGGAAAAAGGGATGAAACGATTGGGCTGCCTGAGTTGAGCTGTGAATCCTGTTTAATTAATTATGAAGCCTGATAAGGGCTTCATATTTCTGTGAGCGTGTTCTCGGCACACTGGGGTTAATGAAGGTAGTCTTTCTGTCTCTCCAATTTTTCATTTCTCTCTCTCTCTCTCTGATTCTCCCCACTCTCTCTTTTTTTTTTCCCTCCTGCTCTCCTCGAGGTGCCTGATCAAGACTCTGCAATGCTCTTCACATGCTGTCATAGAAAAAAACCCACACTCTCACAGAGGGAAAAGTGGGTCATGGCGACCTATTTTTCTCACAGTTCACGGAGGCAGAGGGTGGCAGAGCTGTCGTCAGTCAGATGGGGAGCAGGGCCTCGTCTCCAGACGCAGCAACATGGAAGTGGGTCAGCGGCAAAGGCTACATCTTGTAAACGACTTGTCGTATTCCGCAGGAAGCTTCAAATGAACCGTAAATTATATGCCCCGAGTCGTGCGTGGAGGTCCCTTCCTTTTTTTTTTTCCCCCTTCTCTAGTCCATTATACACATGTACACCAAAGCCCTGCAGAAATACTCGCTGATAAAATATATAATGCTTCTCTTAGCTTCCTTTTTTTTTTTTTCTTTTTTCATTCCACTCCGAGTGCAAGTTTAACCGAACAAAAGCAGACCAAAAATAACCTCGTAAGTTTGCACTCTATGTGCGATATGTGCTACTCAGCTGATCCCAATGTTGGACGGTTTCCCAGTTCAAGTCCGACCGAGTTGTTTTAACTGGTTGTACAGAATACATCATTGCCCTATTTAAGGTTCGCAAAAACAAGAGTGGGTCATTTTAAGTATAGCCTGTTAACTCTTACGCTTATTAACACGTCAGAAGAAGACTCCAAAATATACGATACTGTGGACTGGACTTTGGAATTTTCCAGAGCCTTATCCTTGGCACCGTGAGTCTTAATGACGGCGTGCTCTATTTGATCGGTGAAATTCTTGTTCGTCCTTATTTCACACAGGTTGTCTGAGCAGTATAGGTTTAGTGAAGGGACTTTGACCCAGTGCGCGCGCGTGTGTTTTTAGTGCTTGAATTATACTGAAGTGTGACTTGCGGGTCGTAGTGCAGAAGCACCCACAAGCACTTTGGCTAATGGAACCCGACTCGGCTTGCGTTGAAAGCGTGCTATATTTACACAGGTGTGCAAGGCCCTCGAATGAAATGATACGTAACACACATCAGGCTGGAGTGGGGTTATATGCTGAGGATTAGCATCTTGTTTGCCTCCATCGCCAAAAAAAAAAAAGAGTGTGTGAGAGATTTGTTGTTACACGCTGTAAAAGAACCTGAAGTCTGACTCATTTCAGCACAAAGATCATTTCCATTAACTAAGGCTCAGAAATGTGATCAAGCCCAAGCCTTCTCCGAAACCGTCATCGGAAGAACTGAGCAGATGGTTTCCAGCAGGACCGCAGAACCCAGGCGACAGCATTACAGTCAGGAAAGGTCAGTCGGCAGAATGGACTCCGACCCTGCGAGATCTCCCACCAAGAATGAGCATCCTGTCCATGCTTCTGATGAAACGCCTTGTTTCTCCTTTCATGCTTCAGCAGCGAAGACATGGAGGGCGTTCCAAATATTTGTTTAATACTCTGAACCTTGGCTTGGCATGCTGGTGCTTCCAAGGGCACCGCATTTGCCTAGTGATAACATTCTCATCATTCTTCTTCAGAACCTACTTGCAGTAGAGTGGGTTTTTTTTTTGTTTCTTTTGGAAAATGATCAGCTCCTTGGAAACGTGAGGCATCCCAGTAGATCGCCACACCACTGATCTGAGGCTCAGTTCATGAAATACCTTTATTGTTACTCGTGCTCCGGCAAATCGTGTTGAAGCTTATTTCCAGGCCTACCATATTCTAAGGTAGGGTTGTGGCTACAAGGGTATGCTCAGTAGTACGCCAAGCATGTCTCCAGACCTAAACCCTATTGAGCATCTGTGGGGCATCCTCAAACGGAAGGTGGAGGAGCACAAGGTCTCTAACATCCACCAGCTCTGTGATGTCATCATGGAGGAGTGGAAGAGGACTCCAGTGGCAACCTGTGAAGCTCTGGTGAACTCCATGCCCAAGAGGGTTAACGCAGTGCTGGAAAATAATGGTGTCCACACAAAATATTGACACTTTGGGCCCAATTTGGACATTTTCACTTAGGGGTGTACTCACTTTTGTTGCCAGCGGTTTAGACATTAATGTCCGTGTGTTGAGTTATTTTGAGGGGACAGTAAATTGACACTGTTACACAAGCTGTACACTCACTACTTTACATTGTAGCACAGTGTCATTTCTTCAGCGTTGTACATGAAAAGATATCAAATATTTATACCCATGTGAGGGGTGCACTCACTTCTGTGACATATTGTGTGTGTGTGTATAAAATTATTAAAATTTTTTCATTTGGTAGAGAACGGAATATCATTGTCGAATTTGTTTCACCGGCATCTTGAGACGGATCAGAATGCACACCCGCAGTGGCACCAGCGCCATCCGGAATCACGCCGATTGCACCCACACAAAGCCTCCACACACACTGAATTGGTGGGAATTTGTGTTGGATGTTAAAAATAAACCAGTCAGACCTTTTGAAATTCTGCCGGTATCTGAGTTCACTCATAAGGTTAGAGATCCAGCGTCCTGATAATGCTGTTCCCACCGGAGGGACTTTGGGGGGGGGGGCGTGCAGATTGGAAGAGTGAGACGCTGAAGGAGATTTGAGATGTCTATCAGACGGCATGAAAGGTTTTTGTCTTGCAGATCCAGTTCAAGGACGCCTGCAGGCAAGGCAGCTTGTGTCATGCTGGCGATGGCGCTCAAGGTCACACACACACACACATAGTTGCCCGTGACTTTCAGGAACAACAGGAAATGGGGGGGAGGGGGGGAGTAGCACTGTAAAATCCATCACCCCCCCCAAGGCAGACGGGAAAAGGGGATTTAACCCCCTCAGTGGCGCAGGGCTCCAGGTCCAGATCTGCGGTTTTGTACGGCACAGTAACCTTTGTTTCTGTGATAAAAGACTCCCACTCTCTGTCTGGCAAATGTGAAAGGAGCCAAGGAGGCTTTGTAGTGCCGGTGTGTGTGTGTGTGTGTGTGTGTGTGTGTGTGCGCGCGCGGGCGGGTGGGTGTTAACTTGGAAGAAGTAGACAAGAGCACAAGGAGAGGTCTTAAAGTTATTTAAAGAGACAAGCATTGAAATTTTCTCGCCACGGTGGCCCCCTCGCTAGCTCGACTTCACGACTGTCTAAACGGTCCCCCGTCGTTTCTTCTTAAATCCTACTCGCGTTTATCCTTCACGCAGCTTCTCGCCGCTCAGCAGAGATTCTCATCAAGTTCGTTGTCAGCACCTACAGCGACGGCGTAGCGCCGTTCGGCCTTTTTAGATCTCAGTCTGATTACGACAGAAGTTTGCCGACAAAAGCCTAAATCAGCTTGTCAGAAAGCAGCAATAACACGCTACACAGGCTGTCACCCCTGAAGACGTGCGTGACCCAGCTGAGAAGAAAACGTTTGAGATTGAGCTGTTTGGAAGAACATGCATCATCTAGAAGACACGCTGTCCCTAAGCAGTTGATGAGTAACCGAACGTCCTCTAATCCAACGAAGTATCCGTTCCAAGACAAACCAAACGTTCTACCAATTTGTAACTGTACCAAGTCAATAACCCCTTTAGGATGGATTTGAAGGGCTGGAACCTGAAGCAACTACTGTATCAGCCCATGTGCAGGACTCTGGATTATCTCCATGTTCAAATCTAGGCTGTTTTTTGCTTCTTTCTCTCCAGCTACTTGGTTAAACGGTGGAAGTGGACCCTTGGAGATCGATCCTCCAGACCGTAAATCTTCCGCAGGCTGCCCTCCGACTCGTTCCCTTTCATTTTTATAGATTAGCGTTCCCATTACGCAAAACAGATGTGTTTGGAGATGATGGATTGTCTGGATACAACAGATTTGTCAGCGAATTGATATACGCCGCATCCTCGGATGCACCGGCGAGGTAGTGTTTCTTCTTAATGTTTCCTTGGGACGCGGCGTCTCGACTTTACCAACAAGTACTAGTTTTTATGTAGGCTACGGATGGTTTTTCGAAGACCAAGCTTTAAGAACAAGCCCATGAACAGTAAACCAGTTGACCAAGTCTTACAGTTTTGAACTTGAAGCACCCTGAAGTTCTTGAGATAAGTTTCGGGTCCTACTGCAACCCTGACCCAGATAAACTGGTTATAATGGTGAGTGAGCAGACGTCTAGTCTGTTTGGTTAAGACACTAAATCTTATTCCTTTCATGTTTTAGTTGGGGTTTTTTTTTCCTGAGTTTTGCCTAAATTATTCATCACAGGAAAAAGAACAAGAGAAGCAGATATACTGTGCAGCATAAATATTCCGCCATCCTTTGGGAAGAAACCCTCCGTATCGGTCTTGTGCCAAAGCAAACTGTGTGTTTTTATTCTTCTTACGTTCGGCCTGGTGGTAAGAAGAAGAGAAGTGGGCAGGATCCGGGGTTGTAAGGGCAGAGCCGAGGCCGTAATTGGCACCCGCAGCTGCGCAGACGCCTGACAGAGGGACGGTTTTGTGCACGCTCCGGTTTGTGTGACAGCTGCCTAATTGGGCATTCTCCCCTCGCAGCACGGCTGCTGACGAATAGAGGAGGATTACAGATGAGGGCACGGAGACCTGCACGACCTTCACCGCAAGCTCAAAGGAGGAGGGGGTGGGCCCTCTAGGGTGGGGTGGGAGGGGGGTCAACGGAGGATGAGGTCGTGAGAAGGTGGAGGTTCTTGCCAGGTGGCAGATGACAGTGTCACATGACAACGGGCTGATGTCAGTGTGTCAAGGGCGCTGCTGTCATTGCAGGCGCTCTCTCTCTCTCTCTCTCTCTCTCGCTCACACACACATACACTGTCCCATAGTCTTTCATTTGTTCTGGGTGTTTATTCTGCCTTCACAGCCGCTGGCTGTCTTCACACATCAGCATGGAGTGTGAGAGCAGAAGATGGCAGTTTCCTGAGTGTGGTGATGTTGAGTTCCTGCCTCTTTCTCTTTTCTCTTTCCGTCTCTCTGAAACGCCCCCCTCTTCCCTCTGGTACCTCTTCCTCTCAGCTGCATGCGCGACTGCCAAGGTGAGGTTGTGTCCTCTTGTTAGGAGCGATTAATGGCACTCGTTATGTACATAATGAAATATTCCTGCTGATGCAAAAGGTGCTATTGACTCTCACTCATCACCTTCTGTATTGCTGAGTGAGGAAGATGCAGCCGCTAATACGTGAGCTTTCTCAGCATTATCGATACGAGCCACCAAACAGGGTTGCTGGTCCGTGGCTCGTATCGCTAACGTGACCGATTTTGTTATTTTTTTTTTTTTTTTTAATGTTCACTACGTAACCATTTAGACTGCGGCGCTTTTGAATTCTCAATGGGATATGTATGGATTGTATGCCACGTTCACCGGTGGCGTAGCAATCGTAAACATTTGGCCCGTCATTGATCGATCGCAAGATTCCAGTTTCATCCAACAATGCAATCGGAAGGAGGAGGCACGTTTTAATGCCCCGCCGAACATATTGGTGTATCGTAAGACGATCGACCAGAACAAGCTAGCGTTGGGGAAAGAAGTAAGAATCACAGATGTTCAGTGGTACTGTGTGTGACAGACGTTACTGTCAGGCTCCAGTTCGCCTCTCCAATTTCTCGCCCGAGGTGTGTGCGCTGCATGCCTAATGAACGTCATTTTAATGTCTCACAGCAGCGACGACGGCTCCGTGCAGCTGCGAGACACTCGAGAGAGTCAAAGTTTGTCCGATAATATCCATCACAGCTGAGACAGAGTGCCGTCTGCCGAGAGGGCGCGCGAACGTGAGCGTGGACATACAAGAGTGTTTACTACAAGAGAAGCGAGTTTGTGTGCGAGGTTACCACAGATTAAACCGTAACCTTGTGGTGTAACGGGTGTAGCTTTGCGCTGTCTGAGACCTCTAATCCTGTGCTCTGGTACACGTGGCCTTGATTAGCAGCAGCCCAAAACAACATGCCCTGCTTTACCACTGGCACCGGTCGAAATGCATAAATACGTGGGCGAGGATCAACGGAGATATGAGGATGGCGAGTGTGAGTGTTTGAATGTGTGCGCGTGTGTGCGTGCGTGTGTGTGTGTGTGTGTGTGTTGGAGAGAGATCATTAGCATTCAGCCAAAGCAGCCTTGTCAGTAGGGAAAATTGATCGGCACACTTTACCTGTATCTGCGTTCGCAGCTCGGCGAAAAGCTAGCACTACTGCTTCTTGTTCAATTACATCACAAGATGTGAGCGCCGTCCGAGTGAATTTCACTGTTGGGATTATTCTTTTTTTTTTTTTTAATAATATGGATGTATTCAAAAGCAAATATATATATATATCTCCCAAGATCTGATGTTGTACTTTGTCATCGAATGCAAGTGTAGTGGGGGGAAAAAAAAGGTGGTGTAAATATACATAGATAAAAAATTTCTCATAATGTTTTAAATTAAATATCAGTTTTTGAATTAAACAAACATTTATAGAGACTAAGGTTGTTATTACTATATGTTAGTGGTGTGTATCGTACATGTTGTACACTATAGTGTAGGTTCTGTAACTATGTAGTGCGCATGCACAGTAACTAGGCATTTTAGCCAAATTACCCCTAGGTGTAAGTGTGTGTGTGTGTGTGTCTGAGATGGACTGGCTTCTCTTCCTGGGATGAGCTCCAGATCCCTGACCAGGATAAAGCGCTTTCTGAAGATGAAAGAATGATGGGAAAACGTTTGTTTTGTTTTTTAAAGGAATTTTCCCGTAGTACACGGTTCACTGTACTAAGTGTGGTCTCACGATACATCTCTGGGGTCAGGTGGTGTAGAACGTTGTGCGGCGTGCCATCTTAGGGAGGTTAGGCATGGTTTTTGGGACGGAGCCCGAATTCAAGATCAGTTTGGATAACTGGGGTGTTATAGGGACAGAGGTGATGGATGGACCTGGACTTGGCAGGCTGAATTTCAGCAGAACTGAGTAATGTGTGTGTGTGTGTGTGTGTGTGTGTGTGTGTGTGTGATTCAGATGAAGTTATGGAGTCTGGAGGAGTCAGAGCTTCAATGATTAGACTTGGAATGTGTGTGTGAGAGCGAGGAAGTGAGAGAGGAGCAGTTTCAATTGAAGTCTGGAGGAGTCTAAACTCCAGTGGTTAGAACAGAGGAGGCGTGTGGGAGGAACGGCTAATCACATTTCGGAGGTCTGGCATTTCATTGGCTGCCTCTCAATGCCACACTTGCCAGCTGGCTCGATGCTACCTGAGGCTGTCTCGAGGAGGTTACACACAATCGTTTTGTTTTTCAATAGGTTAAGTGCACTTAACTGATTAGAGACGTAACTCACACTCGTGTGTGTGTGTATATATAACGCCGCACGCACGTCAGGAACAGATGCCGGCCGTTCAATCTTTCTGCCGCTAATGGATACTCGTTCTGTCGTTCAAACCGCGACTCAACCTGGGCGTATTCCAGAGACGTTCTCGGCTCGTCCGTTACGCTATAAATCAAATATCCAGTCAGATCAGCAACATTCATTTTATGTCATAGAGTAGTGCAGACAGGCATACACAACTCGAGCGATCAGCCTTGACTATTCTCTGCCTTTCTAGATAAAACCGTAGGTGATTCATCATCTCGTACATATCTGTCCCTTAAGAGCACCTTGTGAAATGAATATTTAATCGAGACCGATGTGGATTTATTGCATTGCTACGACGGCCTTTTTGGACAGAATTCACCTTTTAATCGCTCATTTCGAACACCGTCGAGTATCTTGAGCGGAGATCGAATCCACCTGTTCGATTTTTTTTTTTAACGGAATGGCGTTATGTTCCGGTAGAAAAGTCGGAATGGCGATCTACGGTGTCTTCATGACTGAGTGTTTGGCTAGCTCTGTTTTCAAGAAGAACGTTGGTCTGAGCGAAGTTCTGTAGGTCAGGGATGGATGTGGTTCAGAGCTGTAACATGGGATAGTAATGAACACGGTGTGGAAAAGGGTTTATAACCGTTAATAACCGTGTACAAGTGTGCATAAATCATGGCTTGTCATAACCAGATTACCTTTCCTTCGGCGATTCTACAGATTTTTATACCCGACTGGTTCCTTTTTCCCGAAAGTAAGAATCACAGGTCTAGTAGCAGCCATCTTGTGATCGTGAAGTTGATTTTCAGCGGCGCTCTGGCCGTGTGTGGCGTAACTGGAGCTGCGAGATAGTCCTCGCTGCGGAAACCTAACGTGCACAACGTTGTACAACATGAAGCAACACGTCGAACACACAGCCTGGAATCCCCAGGGTTGGACTGTTTTGTTCTGCAACGATGGGTACTTGGGCTCATGAAAAGCAGCGTTGAAAAAGGGCTCTGTGTTTTCGTTAACCCGAGTAACCCTATCAGAAAGGAGAGTCCTCACCGTCTAATATTGGTACATTTGACAATTTGGTCGATTTTCGGAACGTCTCTGGAATTCATCTGTCGTCGAGATTTAATACAAAGCCTGAGAAAATGTCTTTATTAGTCATAGGCTTCCCAAAGCGATGTTCGGTCTGGTATTAAACTTTCCCAAATTTCTACAATTGTGTTTGGTCAGCTCGCAGGCCTGTTGTTTTATTTAATCACACTGAGCGGTATGAAATAAAAATTATTAAATTAAAGGAGTCCCATAGAGTAGCTGGCGCAACCCCAGCCTCAGATAACATCATCGAAAAGTGTTTAGCCTTGGGTGCCTCCTGTAGATTCCTTTAACCTTGACTTACCATTTAATGCGGCACACTCGTCTGCCAGCCCCATGTCCGATATTAGTGATATACACAGCCAGGGCCGCGTTGTCACTTTTTATTAACACTGAGCGCTTTGCATGGGCACCAGCTGTTGCATCAACGTGAGAGTCTGGAAACGACCTTGACTTCCACCACGAATCACATGGCTTTTTTTTTTCTTCTTCTTCTTCTTCTTCCCTCCCCCCTTTTCTTTTTCGATTACGGACCCATTTTAAATAGTGTAAATGGATTACAGTTTTTTCGACAACGGAAGCAATTTATTATCCCTTTTTGGGGAGAAGAGAGCATGTTGCAATTAATCTTGTACTCCTCATGTTGAACGATGGAGACTGGCTTTTAGATTTCCAACCTCTGACATTTGCATCAGGTCCAGCCTTGGCAGCACAGACCATTTTCTCCCCAACTCGGAGCTGGAAATTGCCTCTCTGCCACTGATAATGTTGTGACCTTCCTGTTCTTGGTGTCTCAGAAAGTGAGGAAAGGCTCCCCGCGATGATGAAGCATCCGCGCCTGCCGCTGCTTTTCTCTTGCCACTGGCGAGTTGAAATCACTTAAAATGCTGTTGGGTGTTATTGCTTGACATTGTCCGAGATAAAGGATAATTACTTGGAGGCTGGGAAGGAGACATAGACGGACACAGCGAGACAGGGAGACCGAAAGAGACACTGTTGTGCTTTTATGTCCGGCATGGTGGGGCGTGGAAAGCCACGGCCCGGTGTGAGAGGTCAAGTTTAGTATGTATTTCAGGTATTACACCCATTTCCCTGTTTTTAGCCACACACCAGAGCCTATTGAGTTTCACTCTGCCATAATGGGGCTTTGTCCTCGCAGGTATATCCATACGCTGGCTTATGCGACATAAATTCAGTCTTCACACGGCTCTTTCAGAAGCACCCCCCATCTTTCCTGGTAAAACACGTCTGGTGCAATTTGATCTGGTTTAATCTGGTTTTAATCCTGCTCTGGAAAGTGCTTGGGCTTCATGTATTTTCTTTCTTTAATCTGTTTTGTTCCTGTCTGTATTTTCTCCACCAGTTTTCTTTCTTTCCTACTTTAATATATATATATATATATATACCATGCTAACCTGAGTAAAAAAATAAACCAAGCATGTTTATTGGCCTTCAACATTACAGTGCTGTTTTTTTAATAACCCGAGATAAGCCAGTGGCAAGGAAATCGTCTTAATCCTACCCATTAAGATTAGTCCGAGATGTCAGATGGTCCAGTGTCTTTTGTTGCTGTCAAATTTGGGTCATTGGCTTAGGATAGCACTGTAACTGAGATCGGTGGCCTTGTCTGAAATAATTCATTAACCAGGTTTCCTCTCTGCTGTGCTTGTTGTTTTTCAGCCTTGAACTTGTTGACTAACCTTTCAAATTCGATGGAATTTGCATGTGATTTAAATGTGTGGTCCTAGAAGAAGACTCAGCCAAGGTTAGCCGTAACTGACCAGGCTAAACCCAGTTTTGCACACAAAAAAAAAAAAGAAAGGGAAATAAGAGCACTGCGGGGTTTTTCTTTTTCTTTTCTTTTCTTTTCTTTCGTTCTTTTCAGGACACTTATTTTCACGAAAGCTGCCACGGGTCCTAATCAAGACTCTTTCTCGTGAGCTTGTGCCATGAGAAACATTACGCTGATGCCAGAGGCAGGAAGATTTGAAGGATAAGACAAGTGAACCGCTCACGGGGAAAGGTGGAGTGTTCTGTATTAATTAACCTTTGTGGCTGTGGTCTTGACAGTAGGGAAGTGAGGGCTGTTTGTGGAACCAGAGCTGACAGGGTTCACGTCCAGGGTCTCCGAGCACACAGCACACCGGCAGTGTCATGCTATTTGACAGAGCGTGAGGTCTGATGCTGTAGCTCCGCCGAGCCACATCCTGGCAGGTGCACCAGGTCTCTCTGTATCTCCTCCCACTCCTGCTCTTTTACACCTGCCAGCTTTCGCCAAGTGTTAAGAGACTGATGACGGGCGGCTTCAATCCGAACGAGCTTTCACACCTACGGACTATGGTAATGCCAGACGGAACGCATTAGCGCTAAGCACTCACTCGGTGTGTGTCAGAAAGGAGATGCACTTTGTGTTTTAATCTCACCTGCTACGTGTTCTTGCTTTAACACTTATCCTATCCTGGTGAGACACCTCACATCAAGTCTCTTTTAGAGAGAGCTATCCAATTGAGTTGACAAGGTGTGTGTGTATGAGGAAAAAGGTAGCTATACGTCATGGCATTTACTAGCTGGCGTATGTGCTGCGTACATGAATTCGGTGCGACACTGGCTTCCGAGGGATGTGACAGTTAAGAAGGAAGTATGGCAGAGGGGACTGAGCTCTGTGAATCTGCTGGACACTCAGGGACTGCCACACAGCTACAGTGCCAGATAGGAAGATAGCTGCAGGCGAGATCATGCTTCATATTGCTGGGATTCATATCTCCCGTCTGCTGCGTGTACTGCCAGGTCGAGTGAGCAAGAGCAGTTAACACGGCCACGGAGTTGCATCACTTAGAGAGGGCTTTTTTTTTTTCCTCTCGTCTTCCACACAGCGCGCGCGATGCTGGATATCAGACAACAGGGAAAGTCTACTGTGCCTCTAATGCAAAGCATAGTCGGTGGCCATCAGAGTCGCAGTGAGTTTTTAGATCATTCCCAGGACACTGTGTCAGCATTTAAATCGCTACAGGTCAAAGTGACCCTTTTTGCACTGGTCCAGATCCACTCCTCTCACTCAGATCCTGTGGTAAGGTCAGCTCTTTGCTTATTGCCCGCGTCTATCACCATGCAGGGGAGAATCGTGCGGGCCGTGCCTCGAGCGCGTGTGTGGGGGATAATCCGCGGAAATTCTCCAACTGATGAGCAGCGCGGCGCTCGAAAGCCCTTCACGCATGAGAGCAAGCAGAGACACATTTCTCGAGAGGTTTGCTGGAAGTGTCATAGCAGGACGTGACAACGCATAGAGCGGGTTTTGCTTGGATTTACCGACTTAATTCATGTAATCTATAGCATCCTGCTGTTTCTCTCCCCCCCCCCCCAGTTGATCCTCTGCCAGCTGCCTATAGGGAATACTCTGATCTTGTTTTCTTTTTCTATTTTTTGACAAATTGTTGCACTAAGCATGTTTTGACTGTAGTAAATTATGTATGTTTTTCATCAAACACGCATGTATTAAATCAAGTGTCGGTCGGAACGCCTTTTTTTTTTTTTTCTACTTCTTTCTAATTCCAGAAGTAAACTGAAGGGTTAGGGTAGGACGCTGCATGAGCTCGGCGTGAATGCGTGATATGTAACAGACTCTCAGTCGTGTGCTGTCATGTAGAACTTCCCCTCATACTCTTCTCTGTTTGCTCCCTCTGCTGCAGGTTCTCGTGTGGCCCAGTCTTCGAGCACAAGAGCAGAACGACGACACGGAGCCCCTGGGACCTCGTGGCAGACATCCAAAGCATTCAGCGGCATGGAACGCTTCACCGGGATAGTAGCGAAGAGGATTCGCTGACTCCTCCCTGGCTGTGCGTCTATGCTGAAAAAGTTGGCTTGTCGCAGACGTACAGAAAGGAATTCCAGCTGGGTCGATGTGTGATGGAATTTCTAACATCCAGTGCTTCAGTCTGTCAAACTTAAAAGAGGACGTATCGGGTCCTTCTTTAGGAATTAGGGCTCTTCGTCTATGGCACAACAATCAAGAAGATATTTTCAGTAGTCGTCAACAACCACACAAGGCGTGTCTACTATTGAACATGACTTATGGGGAGGAACCTGGCCCTGAGACACACCAGGATTCTGCTGTTTTAACGTATCTGGAAGGTTTACTAATGCATCCGGTTGCATCTGGGCCTGGTGCCACGGCAACAAGGAGACCGGAGGCTGGAGCCAACAATGGCGAGGCGGGAAGCCAAGGGACCAGAGGCATTCAGCTACCCAATCACGGCTCTAGCCCTCCAGGAGCGGCTTCACAGCACCTTAAAAAGGCCAGACTGTTGCGTTCGGGAACTTGGAGTGAGATAGACAACCAGACAAAAGACCTTGCTGCAGCGCAGGTGAACGGACAGGGCAAAGAGCACCATAGAATAAGTCTGGATAATTCTGCACAGGGAGAGAGCACGCTGCTGGCCTCTCTGCTCCAGTCCTTCAGCTCACGACTGCAGACAGTAGCCATGTCACAGAGCATTACTCAGAGTCACAAACAGCTAGATGGAGAGAGCAGCGACAGATCACCTACTGACAAGGACACCTTACAGGGCAACTGTACAGCCTCCAGCCACCTCAAAGGCCTCATAAGGAAAAACAAGCAACAGAGCCACAACACTGTGCCTTACAGTCGTCGCAGCAGCCAAGACCGATGCTCTCAGTCTCCTCGTTCGTCACAGAGCTCCGTGCCTGACAGAGTATCCTGTGCAGAGAGATTGAAGGCTGTGGCCAGTCTTGTAAAGAGCCGGACTAGTCCTACTCCTTCTCCTAAACCCAGTGTGGCCTGCAGTCAGTTAGCATTGCTGCTCTCCAGCGAAGCCCATCTGCAGCAATATTCTCAAGAACAGGCCTTAAAAGCACAACTGTGTGGCCGATCAGCCAGCGAGAGACTGGCAGCCATGGCTACACAGCAAACTAAAGACAATAGACCACCCAGCATGGGAGAGTCTGTATTTGCTCCAGACATGTTGAGCCCTTTTAACACTCTAAACGGAACACTCCCCTCGCCAACATTAAATTCCTGCCAGAGAAGCCCTTCTTTGAGCCTAGGCCAAAGTGCGCCCAGTGGCTCCCCTCGGCCCTCTCCTCACACCCCTAAAGAGAAGCGTCCGTTTGACAGGCACAGCAACCGGCCCCCACAGAACTGCAGCAGCTTGCTTCTCCTCCTCCTCAACAACCACAACTCCCAAAAGCATCTCACTAAGAACGGCCACCTGGAAGATGACTTCACCGCTCCTCCTAGCCAAGCCTCCTCTCATCAGTCTGACAGCGAGTACTCCAACCCAGAAAACAGCTTGACCAAAGACAGTAGTGACTCCGAGAGCTGCTACTCCACTTGCTCCCCTATTGACCTCTCCACGAGGAGCCGAGTTTCCAGCCAAAAGTCAGAGCCCCCCTCCTCAGCCTCGTCGTTAGACAAGCTCACAGAGACAATTATAAGCAAGTGGAAGACAGAGACTCTCGGGGCAAAGGTCCCTGAAGCCAGGGAGTTGGAAATGATCCCAGACATGACACCCCATCATAAGCTTACCCTCATGCAGTTACTGTTGGATCGCAGAAATAATGAGATGGTTAACAAAATCGCACCTCTTCCTGATTTTACGGATGACGCCACGCTTCGAAACGTGACCGTAAGTCCACTTAACCGGCTTGGAACACTGGAGGAGAGCAGAACTCAGAACCCTTTTGACCAGCTGATGGGAAGAGGTCTGTCCACATCTTCCCTCAGCGGAGATACAAGCAAGACTCCTTCTCCATACTCTTATTCTTTACCCCTTGTTCAGTCCAGTCCTCTGAACCTGTGTAAGTCTAAACAGCACGCCAGCGAAAAGTTAGTGGAACCTGCTTTCACAGCCAGTAAGCTATTACAAAATCTGGCTCAGTGTGGTTTGCAGAATGTCTCCTCCTCACCCCCTCTGCAAGCGTGTAGGCCACCGAGCAAACGCCAAAGCCCGGAGCCTGACCTAGTCAGATCTCAGACTCTTCTGGATAAGGTTGCTGTTCCAATAAAAAGGAACCAAACCCCTTTATTCGAACCACCGCCTGCCACTTTCTCACCCTTTACCGGACCAGAGCGCTCACCTCCGGCACCGACACAAATTGAAAACCTCCTGGAGAGACGGACCGTACTGCAGCTGCTGCTTGGCACTGCTTCCCACAAGGAGAAATCTACTGAGAGGAGAAGCACAGGGGTGACTATGGGAGTCCATGAGAAGTCTCCAGGGGCTTATTTTCTATGCGACAGCTCAAACGGACCGTCGTTGAACGCCACGGTCAAAACAGAGCCAAGAGACGAGGGTCTTCTTTCAGACGGCTCTGACGATGCTGGACGACATTGGAGATCGGGGCATGAAAGTCACAGCCCCATCGTTGAAGCACACAGCAATGTTAAAGAAGAAGCTAAATATGGGCTTCTCAGCCAGCTCTTGAAACAGAAGACAACTACCTACCATTCGAGTCCACGCACAGAGCAGATCGTGAGCACAGTGAAAGAGGAGCAACAAGATTATCAGGTGCCTCTTCCTAAAAAGAGGAAACTTTGCTTGGAGTTGGCTGAACATCTGAGTAAAGAACTTTGCCAGAGACCATTGGATACTGTGAGTGAGTGCCTGGTGTCTGGAACACCTGAGGCCCACAATAGCAGAAGGCTGCCAAGCCCGAAAGAAGAGGACTCGTTCGTCAAGAGTCCTGCGAGTAAAGTTCCCACGAGAGACAGCCACAGCTTCAATGTTTTGAAGCAGCTCCTTTTGTCAGACAACTGTCTGAAGGAGATATCTCCGCCCCGGGGGATCCCTAGTCCCTTACTCCCTCAGGCAAACTGCAAAGCCAACGGGAGCTTCAGTCAGCCCAGTTACAATCATGAACTTGTGAACTTTCCATGGTTTCCCCAGACTCTTAACTCAGGGCCTGGTCGTTTTAATCCCCTCTCCTCCTCGCCAGTAAACTGCATCCAGGGATCCGCTTGGGATAAGGCCTCGTCCCCCAGACCCAGTACCAAATCTGTGAAGAAAGAAACACAAAGCTGGACACTTAATGGGGAGGATAAAAGTGAATCCAGCTCTGATTCTCCCCCTCTAATGAGGTCTAATCCTATACTGTACTACATGCTCCAGAGGAGGAGCAGTCAGCTCAGAAAAGAGGTGGAGGATCACGCGCAGAGGACGCACTGCGGGGTTACAGTGAAAGTAGAGCCATGTGCCAATAATCGGTACTATGACGCCAGACTAAGTACGATTTCTCCAGTTCAGATACAAAGACAAGGCATCGAAGGTGAACACCTTAGTGGGCTGTTAGAAAAACCATAGATCCGAACTGCCAAAGAACGAACCGGACAGAAACAAACAGCAAACTATGTGTCTCCCTGACCACTTTTTCTTTCACTTTAACGAATGCCGTATAACCGCCACACAACGGTCATACATTACAGACTGAGCGTGTTACGTTTACGCCGTCCGACGCGTCACGTTTCTTCCCGACGTTTGTACAGGTCCTGTTTCAGTGCAGCCCGTTCTCCCTTTTATAAAACGTTTTATTAAACAGAGCATCCTAGTTCATATATTATCGACGTCTCCAAAAAAAAAAAAAAAAAACCCACGTCACCGTTGCATCAAGTTTCATATTTATTTCCGTACACGTCCCTCTTTTCCGAAGCACAAGGTTATAGTAGATGCATGAGTACCATCTGAGCATCACATGGACAATAAAATTAACGGGACTTTTTTTTTTTAACGAACGATCAGGTACGTCTCTCTCGTGTTGTTCTACCTGAACGATTGTGCCACGACTTCCGTCTTAGTAGGAACGCCGGTGACAACACACACACACGTACGCACGCACGCACGTCGAATTGATTTACAATGCTTTCATTTTCACATCAGGAATGAATCTGTCGGTGTTGTTGGGTGTTTGGCATGAATAAAGAAAACTCATATTTTTTAGCCGTCAGATCTTTTTACAGTTTTTGTATCGTTCATCGTTTTGTACTTTATATTCACGTATATGTAGCGGTTCACAGACTCGCGGTGTCGAATGACAAAACATTTCCCCAAAGATGTTGAGTACATGTTTATGAACTGTACGATTTCGGTTTCCCCACACACACATTCAATCATAGAAGGACCGCATGTGAAGCTGCGAGTTTGCTCCGTCGTCCAATGAAATATGAACTTCATAATATGAAATATTATGGAAATAATATGAAAGAAATCATCATACCATTTTATTTTATTCCTTCTTGTGTATGTAGAGGCATTTGGATTTGACAAATTTGTGTAAATAGTGCTTTCATGATGAAATATGACTATTTTGTATTGTTGAAAAATCCCTAGTTTTTATCGTCTTGGATTGTAAATATTATATCTGTCTAATAATGTACATAAAATTACAGAAAATTCGGTTTTTGGTTGTTTTTTTGTTTTTTTTTTGTTTTGCATGTCTCTATGTTGTGAGCTAACGATAATCTTTGGATCTTTGTTCTGCAAGCCGTCGTGTTATGTCTGATCTCTACAATGCTGCCTGTTGCATGCACATGCATGGGAAGCACCTGCGTATCAGTACCTGCAATGGGAAATGTCAAGTCTTAAACTTTTTTTTTTTTTTTTTTGGGGGGG
>JAFFST010052483.1:131898-171980 GCA_022414735.1 Noturus placidus
ATATATATATATATATATATATATATAAAAAACAATATATACACACACACAGTGGTATCTCGATTCTGATTGCTCAGAAGAGTGATTAATATTTACAGTTTAACAGCAGCTCTGATCGTAGTGACCGCTCTAATATTTAATCGTTTCGATAGTAACGACTTAAACACGGACCTGTACTGTACGGCGGACACGCCGCATAAATGGATTTCAAACGGATATTCTATGAGGACGTTTCTTTAGCATTTTTGGAAGGAGTCTCCAGTTTCAGGACTTTGTAACCGTCTATAAATGTTCCCTCACAGGACAGGAATGTTCAGGAGAGGCACGCTTACGCTTTGCGGTTTGTCGACATGATGAGCTGCATTTTCATTTTGGGGGGCTTATTAACACCACGTTTAGGGACGATACCCTTTATTAAACGTAACTATAAATGGGTTAAAACGGTATGACTTTGTAATCGTTGAGGTACTAGTAATAGTGTTATTCCGCTTATACCACAGTTACTACACCTCAAGATGTTGTTCAGATGTTTTATTTTGTTCTTAAAACGTGTGCTCTTGTGTTCCCATGTCAAGCCTCCACATCATTTCAGAGCTAGTCTTTTAGGCTTGAGCCATTGATATGCAGAGAGAGAGTTCACAGGTTTATTTATGTTTTCGTTTCATGTCGATAATGTAAAATAGAACAAATAAATAAATAGATATCGATAGGTTCACAGGGTTTTCCTGTCTCATTACTAGGGGAATCATTCCCTAGCCAATCAGAATCGAGTATTAAACAGCGCTGTGGTATGAGCGGATTTAATCACTCGACGATTAGGAGATTATAGGAAGATGGTCCGTTTTCACGGTGGTACCTGTAAGTCCACTTCATCGCACCACCCTGTCGTTGATTATTTTCCTACAATGGCATGTCGGGACAGCACTGGAACACAAAACAAGAGCGGCGTTCCGACAGAATAATCTTTTTCCTAGTTAAAAAAGCAACTTATTAAGACATCTAGGGCACGTTGGAAGCTCTGAGATTTGAATACATAAACTTTTAGGCACCGAACCTCAACCTCAAGACTTCATTTTATGATTTGAAAGCTTTAAGTACGTCTTGAGCGTTCTTAAATTTAAATATGATATCCTGATAATATTCCTAATCTGGTATCATGTCATTGTTATTGAAATGTTTTGATTTGCTTGTTTATTCGGTTAAAATCTCTGACCCACTTTGACTTGCACAGAACATGTTCTGTATTTTTTTTTTCCAAGAATAATCATAAGAAAAGATCTAAAAGCTTGAAATGACGAGCTGAGTATTCTGAATGTGAAATATTCGAGCGATTTTAGATCTTGTTTGAAGAAGAATATTGAAGATATTCTCAGTGTCACTTTTCGTCACTCTGCTTGTCCTGACTGCTCTGTAGTGAGGTTCGCACTCCAGGCCCTGACTTCCTGCTTTTCTCAACGAGTTCCCGTTCCTTCGTCTTTAAATAACTCCTCTCTGTGAACTTCTCCATCCTCGGATTCTTATCGTGCATGAACTTCACGTAACCCCTTATTTCCTTTGGCTCCAAAACAGACGAGCGAGTCAGGGCACGAGTCAGGAGCCAGGGTCAGTGTGTTAGATCCCACAATCGGCTGTTTGTCCTTCTGTCGCTTTGAAATCTGGAGCGGATTTGGACGGACAACGAGAGCTTCACATACTCTGAGCTCAAGTTAAAGATACTGAAGAGCGAAAACTCCAGGTCACTCAGAGAGAGTGTGTGTGTGTGTGTGTTCAATGTTTAACTGCTTCTCGTCCCAATCCCCCAGCTGCTGTTTCAGAAAACATTCACAGTAAGGTGTCTAATTGCATTTTATGGCCGGTTCTGCTATCACGAGTAAGCGTCATGAATTCACGACTTAGAACAAAAACAAACCAAAGATTGAGATTGGAAATGATTCTCACAAATTAATAATCCAGGAACGTATGGATGTGAGTTAAAGAAGTAAAAGTATAGAAGTGAAAACTGAGGTCACGGTTGTTGTTGTTTTTTTTTTTTTACATTTCAAAGCACAAGTGTGTTTGTTTTATTTTCTCTCTCTTTTTCCCTGTAGACTTTCTCAAATTCCAGCGTGGCCCTTCTTCAAGTCTGAGCCTCACCGGTCATGACCTTTGTCTCTCCAGTTGCTCAGTCGTTGAACTGAATGCCCCATATTTCCCAGCATGCCCTGTTTTTTTTTTTTAACATTGCATCATTGAGTTCAATAAACGCTGCTGTTGGGTAGTCAAGAGGTTTTTATTTGTATTTACTTTCTTCCTATTTTCTGATAGGAGAACACTCAGTTGTAGAGTTCTGCGTAGAACCTCTAAGACAAAGAACTTTCTAGAGGGTTCTAGAGATGCCAGTTTTTGACAAGAGTGCTCCCAACTGTGTGTTGATCTCAGATCTCAGATTAGTGTGTGAGTTTAAAAGGGCTGTTTGCTTTAGCTCAGTTTTGGATAACCCCGCCCCCTTGTTCTCCAGGCCCCACCTCTCAACATTTGTAGGTGACATTTTAACTGGAAAGTTTTTTAATTTAATTTTAATTTGGAATGAAATTTGTATCATGTTCTATGTTACAAAGATTACGGACATAAAAATGCACTGTACATTATAAGAGCTCTATCTCTCTCTCCACACTGTCTGTCTTTCTCAGTCTCTCCCTCGCTCCATCTCTGCATCTCACTCTCATTATCTCTCTCACTCTCACTGTCTTTCTCAGTATCTCTCCCTCTATCTCTGCATCGCTCTCTCTCTCTCTCTATCACTCTCACTGTCTTTCTCAGTCTCTTTCTGCATCTCTTTCTCTCCCACTGTGTCTTTCTCAGTCTCTCTCTCTCCTTATCTCTCTCACTCTCACTGTCTATCTCAGTCTCTCTCCCTCTATCTCTGCATCTCACTCTCCTTATCTCTCTCTCTCCCTCTCTCTCTCTATCACTCTCACTGTCTTTCTCAGTCTCTCTCTCCCTCTCTCTCTCTCTCTCCCACTGTCTGTCTTTCTCAGTCTCTCTCTCTATCTCTGCATCGCTCTCTCTCTTTCTCTCTCCCTCTCTCTCTCGATCACTCTCACTGTCTTTCTCAGTCTCTCTCTATCTCTGCATCGCTCTCTCTCTTTCTCTCTCTCCGCATCTCTTTCTTTCCCACTGTCTGTCTTTCTCAGTCTCTCTCTCTCTATCTCTGCATCGCTCTCTTTCTTTCTCTCTCTTTCTCTCTCCCTCTATCACTCTCACTGTCTTTCTCAGTCTCTCTCTCTCTCTATCTCTGCATCGCTCTCTCTCTTTCTCTCTCTCTCTATCACTCTCACTGTCTTTCTCAGTCTCTCTTTCTGCATCTCTTTCTCTCTCACTGTCTGTCTTTCTCAGTCTCTCTCCTTATCTCTCTCACTCTCACTGTCTATCTCAGTCTCTCTCCCTCTGTCTCTGCATCTCACTCTCCTTATCTCTCTCTCTCCCTCTCTCTCTCTATCACTCTCACTGTCTTTCTCAGTCTCTCTCTCCCTCTCTCTCTCTCCCACTGTCTGTCTTTCTCAGTCTCTCTCTATCTCTGCATTTCTCTTTCTCTCTCTCCCTCTCTCTCTCGATCACTCTCACTGTCTTTCTCAGTCTCTCTCTATCTCTGCATTGCTCGGTCTCTTTCTCTCTCTCCCTCTCTCTCTCGATCACTCTCACTGTCTTTCTCAGTCTCTCTCTCCGCATCTCTTTCTCTCCCACTGTCTGTCTTTCTCAGTCTCTCTCTCCTTATCTCTCTATCACTCCCACTGTCTTTCTCAGTCTCTCTCTCTCCCTATATCTCTCTCTATCACTCTGTCGCTCCTTCTCATTCTCTCTCTCTTTTTCTCTCTCCCGCTCTCTCTATTTATTTCTCTCTCTCATTCTGTCTCTCTTTCTCTGTTTAGCATTTCACTCTCTCTGTCAATCTGTTGCTCTCTCTTTTGCTCTCCCTCTCTCTATCGCTCCCTCTCTACATCTCTGTCTCTCTTTGTATATCTATCGGTCTACCTCTGTTTCACATTCTGTGTCTCTCTCTTTCTCTGTCAAGTGCCTCTCCCCTTTCTAACTGTCTTTCTCTGTCGCTTTTTATCTCTCTCTCTGTCTCAACAGTCACATAATGTGACCTTCAGCCTACGCATAAGGTCACGGCACAAACACCTTTCAATGCTTCGCTCCGAGGCTGTTATCTTTCTGCAGAAAAAAAATAATAAATATATATATATATATATATATATGCAAGGTATAAAATGTGATTTCCTCCAGCAACACCGTGCTGTGTATCAGACTAAAGATTACGGGTCCTTTCTGATCGTATTGACACTCTGATCTTTTGTACTCTGTGAATGCCTCCTTCCCCTGCACACCCACCCTGAGCCAACTCCATAGGTCATGCAGTTCCACAGCAAACCTTTCCTCAAACCGTGCGATTGTCAAAAGGGTGGCTCAGCGCCGACCCAGCTCACAGAGACCAGATTGAGATTAGAAGTTTGAGAAAGGTCACCGCGAGGGCGAAGCAAGCCCATTTGTGCTGTGTGCTCTCGAAGATTCATTCCTTCTCCCAAAGGTAAGAAACTCTCCACACGACCCAATACATCAGAGTGACCCTTAACTAACCTTCACAGAGCGGTTAAGATAGATTCCACGAGGACTGGAGGAGACATGATGGGGTGACTCGGGTAGTTTAGAGGCTCAGATACTTTTCAGGTGGACGGTTTCTCTCTTTGCCGTGAAATGGCTGTAATGATTCAGTTGTTTTGACAGCACCGGATCGTTTTACCAAAGCCACTGAGTTTGGTCATGGACGTGTCCCGGTCATCTCTGTAAGAAAAACCCGCATGCAGGAGGCGAACTGGTTTACGGACTCGTCTTGCAGGATCCAAAAGAGAAATAAATAAACGTGTCCTTTATCTAAAAATGCATCTCATTTATTCTGCAGAAGCACTTGCGGTCTAGTTAGCAGGTTTTCCTTCTGCATCAAAGCATTCACTAAATGAATGAATCAGTTATAATGGATGCTTCTGTTAAAAGCGTAAATCAGATCATCTGTGATTTATTGATCGTGGAGAATCTCAACTCTTTCTCTGAGATGAATTCTGGATAAATATAAAAACTGGATATATTCAATCGTTTCTTTTTATAAGAATGACATGAGTTTTCTCTCCAAGTACGCACTTATACAATAACCTGGCTGGCTAAATTTTTTTTAAAAAAAATCACAATGTTAACAACAACAAAAAAGAAGAAGCATAATACAGATACATCCGTATTTTAATTTATTTTTTGTTTGTTTGTTATGGATTTCACAATAGCGTTCATTTGTTTATTTTTACTATTGCATTCCTATTTATTTGGCACTTTGATTTAAAAGTAAAAGTCCCGAACAATGGCTTTCTGGCAATCCTGGGATTTGAACTCACAACCTTCCGCTCCTGATAACGGTTCGTCTGCTAGTTGTTTTCCTAGATGAAAAACAAAACAAAACGAATTGAAAACGTCCTGCTCTGTGACATCTCATCACGATCTCATCGGAAATTCATCCGGAGGTCCGAATCAAAATCTCACCTCTACCTGAATGTCAGCAGGTTTCATTTCAGAAGCCAGAACTAAACACACACTCGCACAGCCACGCGCTTTAACATGCAGGTTGTAACTTCAAGCAGAACTGAAATTGCAGTGGGACGGGGCGCTACATCGCTGGACTTACCGGGAAATACATCAGTTACACATCTATATCTCTCACTTCCATAATCTTCCATAATCTGTGTCTTATTCATGTGTTTTTTTTTCCCCCTCCCATGTAGATACATGAGTACGTGGAGGTCATTTCTTAATATTCTGTTTTGGAGCCATTGGCAATGAGAACAGTTTAAATATAAATAATAATAATAATAATAATAATAATAATAATAAACTTTACACGTTAATTACACACTTCTTCATCACTGATCACGTTGTAAGGAATAGTTACAGACTAAATCCCATAGATGTCAGCGAATGAGCCAGTGCAGAGCCAATCAGAACTGTGCATTTATTTCCCCCCCATTTCTTCGCAGCTAGCTACTCATAGCTATACGTGTATTTAGGTGACAGCTAGAAAAAGAAACATAGATATTGTTTTATAAAGTAAAATACAACTAGTTATTATTGTTATTATGGTATATTATGTTAGTAAGGTACGATGTATTCCTTTCTATATCTTAATATTCCTTTCTATATCTTATATTTAATGAATTAAATGATAAATACGGAGTGCCACGATTAATCCTACTACTATCTTACATGCTTACGACACGTCACGTTGATCACATTTATATAGTACGGATTACACGGTGCAAGTACACAGTGCTCATCCGTCTGAAATGAATTCCTGAGTATTGGGGGTGCCAATACTTTGTGCGTAGAAACAGATGGGTTACAGTCAGTAATTATACACCTATACATGGTGTCGAATGTTTATAGCAATCTAAACTTTAGATTGTGTTTTTGTTGTTGTTGTTGTTTTTATCAGAACAGTGAACACGTGATTGGCTCGTGTTATTGTGTCATAGAATGTACGAGCCAATCAGCTTCCAGTATGCAAATACAGTCCATCTATGTAACGCTGTTTTACAATAGAGTGGAGCAGGACACTTGTAAGTTTGGGTGTGTTTCGAGTTGTATATTCTTGAGCTCTCGATGGAGGTCACTTTGTTGATGTAGACTTTATTAACGACGTTCTTTTGTAAAACGTCAAGATTTATTTTTTTTTTTTTCAATTCGGTATGATAAAATAAAATGGATGGCCTTCAAAACAAGTCTCCAGCAACCGTCCATGAACAGCCTTTGAACAAGGCCGTGTAGAGATGTCGCTCGCTATGTGTCATGCTGTAATCAAAAGTAAACATTCACCGACGTCTCAGATTATCCTTGCGTCAAATGACAGCTCAAAGGTGACCTTGATGTTGTTCTTATTTATTTATTTTTGAAGCAGTCGTCTTATCTGAGCAGAGGCACGCCGGGATGGATCAAACGTAGCCATCGACAATATCCTGCCAATCTGATTCGCACCTTTAAATAGAAATAGTGAACATGTTTATGCTTCAGATATGAGAGGGAATCAGGTCAGTGTATAAATGAGAGCTGCTGCGTTGTCTTGAAGGACAGGACTTTATGTAGAAACAGTACTCACTTACATTTGCCCTATATGGTGGCTTACACCAAGCCCAGTTATGCAACTTTTTAGCCTGGGAAGTTATTGTGTGACAGAGCCATCTGCTGGACTTACAGGCTCTGTGCGGCGAATTCATAGAACGAACAGATTTACATATACCACGTCTGTGTCGAATGCTCTATTCCGATTGGTCAGAATGTTACTGATTGATCGATTCATCATCTATAACTGATTGAATTTCTCTCAAAAAATCAGCTCATATGAATGCGCATGTTATAATATGTTATCGTTTCTATAGCAGCAATTGACCCAAGGACTCGCATTTAACCTAATAGAAATGCGTATAATGGTAATTGCCGCTATGGTGAAGTTTTCTGTAAGGAGATGTTTATTTAACACCACTTATGGAAGGAGTCTCCCGCGTCAGCGCTTTGTAAGGTCAGAGGTAAAGTTGTAACGTTAAATTCTAAGACGCAACAGAGGAGTTTGCGTTGCTGTTTTTTGTTTGTTTGTTTACCTTGTTATCGTCAAGCGTGACAAGATAAAAATTAAGCTGATGAGGGAACACAGTGGCATTTTTTTTTAATTATTGATAAAAAAATAATTGCTGACAAATTGTCGTCGTCTAAGAGGAATAAAACACGTCAAGAAAATCATCTACTTCGAGGTGATAACGGTAATTCCGCTTCATCACTCCAGCAAGTCGTTGATTATTTTGCTATAACAGCACACCCCAAAGTGTTTTGTTCCTTACATATCAGTTGTTCTTTTATATATATATATATATATATACAGTGGTGTGAAAAAGTGTTTGCCCCCTTCCTCATTTCCTGTTCCTTTGCATGTTTGTCACACTTAAGTGTTTCGGAACATCAAACCAATTTAAACAATAGTCAAGGACAAAACAAGTAAACACAAAATGCAATTTGTAAATGAAGATTTTTATTATTAAAGGTGAAAAAAAATCCAAACCATCATGGCCCTGTGTGAAAAAGTGATTGCATATGTATCACTTATGCATAGGTATATATAAACATGATTTAAGACAAAAAAAATTCCCGTTTCATTTTTATGTACAGTGCACTGGTCTGTAAAAGGATTAATAAGATCATAGATACATACCGTTTATGTTATGTTATCATAATAATGATTTAGCCACCAGCGATTACAGAGCTGATGGCACTGAGGACAAGAAACTAATATTAGAAGATGAATTATTTAATAGTGATCTTAATTACTCAGCAGGTAGCACTTATGCCACGGTGCTCAGAGGAGCAGAGATGGATTATGAAAAAAATACTAGCTATTAAATCTAAAATCCAGCGTTTTACTAGGCGCGTATGTTTTAGCGAGTACGTCCTGTATGATGATCCTGAAGGAAAACAGGTGTAAAGAAATAACAGGGAAAGAATTCACAGCCATGTGGTGTAGCATCATTTAGGATGTAAGAATTCAAGTAGCACGACAGGATGTAGCACACACACACACACACACACACACACACACACATTCCAATGTGTGTTTATTCTACCTCTTGCTCGGTCTGTAGATCATCCTACTCGAAAGGTCACAGAACAACCACGTGGAGGCGTTTTACCACTTCTCCCCGCAGTCCACTCCATCTCCACAGCGCTTTTCAGAAACATGTGTTTGTTTTTAGTGCATGAACACATTCTGTCATTGTAAAGAAATAGCTCTCTCTCTCTCTCACACACACACACACACACAAAGGAATTGTACAAATTTCCACCTACAAAGACAAGTTGTTCAGAGATAAGTAAGGAATAAAACACTTGGGGGCGTGCTGTTATAGGAAAATAATCAACGATGTAGTGGTGCTAATGCTAACGACCTTGAAGTTAATCGTTTTCTTATAACAGCTCATCCTGAAGTGTTTGTTCCTCTTATTTAACAAGCATTTAACGTTTTACTTTTTAAAGTATATGTCATAATTCTTATCCATTTGTGCTTACGTTTTATGCTTTGGAATGTCCCTGAAACATGTTATTTCCTGTTCTCACTGACGTGTAGCGCCTATAAACAGTCGTTCCCTCATCAACCTCTTATTGTTCCTTTCTCTTCACACACACACACACACACACACACACACACACAGTGGGGGGGGGACAGCTTCTCTGTTCTGAAAATGTCATTAAAGTTACCGTTTTACCACGGACTGTTACAAAACTCTGAACCTGGTGACTCCTTCCAAACGTTATTGCTGCATCTCAGTTCGCCTACTTATACTGTGCACCAGAAGTATGTACTCGTTTTGTGACGAAAAGGTACGTACTTTTGAGCGTGTAGCAAAAGAGTATGCAAGTACTGAGACATGCTAACACGCCATGTAACCGAAGACAACGTCGTTGCCTAGTAACGATCACCGTAAACAACCTCCTCTATGCATGTAAGCTTTTCTTCTTTCATTATATCATTCATACTATATCATTTAACTCATCATTGCCTTGATTTATTTTTCCCCACATTTCATTTACGCCGCTCTAAACAAAACTCCTCCTTCCTTCCTCAATCCCACCCTCGCTCAAGGAGTTGTTGGGTCGATATCAGCTGATAAAGCGTCCACGGATGCACACTTTGAAAATCTACCGGAAATAGTACACCATCCGGGTAACCTTTGAGATACTCCTTCCTACACACTACCATTTGAGACGCGTCCATTATAATCTCAGACACTATATAGGGTGGATTGTAGGCGAATTTGGACGCAGAACATATTACCCACTGAATCTTTTCTAACATCCCATTTTACCTTCAAAACCTGTCCAGGGTGTACCCCGCCTTGTGCCCGATGCCTCCTGGGATAGGCTCCAGGTTCCCCGTGACCCTGAAAAGGAGTAAGCGGTTGACGATGGATGGATGGATGGACATTGCAAATCTTAGACTGCTTTCATTGAGAACCTGCACACTGTAACCATGACAACATTCTTTCTACTCCTGCTTAGTTAACAGTTCTGAGTAATTAGCTAGTTTATCTGTCTAAATATATTACCAACATGCTACATAAACAAATCACTTTATAATTTCTTTCTGGTTTATTTATTTATTTGTTTGTTTTGTTTGCTTATTTATGGGGGGGGGGGGGTTATCTGACATGAAGTGCAGGGCTAGAACGAATCTTAAGCAGCCGGAGTTTCATTTCTCCTTGTTTTTTGTCCTTTTTTTTTATGACTTAACCTTCTAAGAACAGCTTGCAGCCTCCAAAGTTTCAGTTTCAGTTCATCTTTATTTGTCTCCGAAATGAAAAGCTTCGTTGCACTGACCGTATTTACTGTTAAACTTGTTCTCAGATGAACTCTTTGCTTTATATAACAGGTCATCTGAGCGCTGAATGATGTGATAATGTTCTATTATGGAGGTCTAAGTGAAACCGAACCAGACCCAACTAACAGAAACACAACTCCTGTAGAAGTCTGAGCGTCTCTTCTTCTGTTTATGTTTTTCCCACCCGTATTCCTACACATCTCACAGAGTGCACTGTGATTGGCCAGGAATGTCTGGGACGTTGCATTCCGATTGGCTTATTCGTAGACGTCTGAGCTGTTAGCCAATCCGACTTGTGAAGGCGGGATGTCTCTAATACGAGTAGGAAAAAAAACCACACGACGCGACACTTTTTTCTTCTTCCCCATGCCTGCGCTTCCCATGGCGCCCGCTGCTGCGCTGCTAAGCGGGGGACGTTTTAACTATTAGTACGCGTTTATTATTATTATTATTATTATTTTAAATTCGTGAATTCATTTCATTTGCACCCCAAAGCGGCCATGACCGTGGAGCAGAATGTCCTCCAGCAGCACTCTCAGAAGGTAACGCGCTCGTGCGCTGAATGTTTTGCTATGCGCCAGTCTGGCAAAGTTAGCATTAGCATTAGCTTAGCTAGCTAACAAACTAGCTAGCTTCTCTTAATCTCAATTTTGCGTTTGTGTTTGTTTGTTTGTTTATTTGTTTATGCTATGAACTTGGTGTGTGTGTGTGTGTGTGTGTGTGTTGTGTTACGTGTGTATTAGCGTGAAATTCCAGCTAGCTAAGGAGCTAATGTTGACCTGGGCTGCGTGACACGCCTAGAAACGAGTTGCTAGCCACGTAACGCCAGCGCTTCATGCCGATTAGCATTAGCATAGTGCTGTAATATTTACTCAGCTCGAGATTTAAAACAAGACTGTTCAACATCAACATTGATAACGCGTTTACACCAGACTTATTACACTTTGGGCCATTGATGCACATGCATGTTGTTGTTGAGTATAATTCAGGTGGGTGTGTGTGTGTGTGTGTGTGTGTGTGTTGGTGGTGTGGGTGTGTGTGGGTGTGTTGGTGGTGTGGGTGTGTTGGTGGTGTGTGTGTTGGTGGGGTGTGGGTGTGTGGGTGGGGTGTGTTGGTGTGTGTGTGTGTGTGTGTGTTGGTGGTGGGTGTGGGTGTGTTGGTGTGTGTGTGGGTGTGTGTTGGTGGGGTGTGTGTGTTGGTGGGGTGTGTGTGTTGGTGGTGTGTGTGGGTGTGTGTGTGTGTGGGTGTGTGTTGGTGATGGGTGTGTACAGTGATGTTGTTGGTGTCATAGACACCATTTATGATAGTATATGAACAGGAAAGTTTTTCTTATTTATATTTAGTCTTATTTATACGACATCGTGTACTAATTCGATTAAATACGCCATAGAAGGTTTATATTTATTTAGAGGCCACCTTGAGCTCTTTGTCATGTTCCTTAAACCCATCGTGAACAATCGGTGTCTCAGGACACATTATCCTGCTGGAAGAGGGAACTGCTATCAGGGAATACTGTTGCCGTGTAGGGGTGTACTTGTTGTGCGGAAATGTTTAAGTAGGTTGGACGTGTCAAATTAACATCCACGTGAATGCCAGTACCCGAGGTTTCCCAGCAGAACGTTCCCCAGAGCATCACACTGCCTCCGCCGGCTTTCCGTCTTCCCATAGTGCATCCTGGTGCCATCTGTTCCCCGGGAAAGCGACGCAGTGACTCGGGCTTCCACGCGATATAAAAGAAAACCGTGAATCATCAGACCAGGCCACCATCTTCTATTTCCGTCCAAAAATTCGTCCTAGATAGAGGGATGAATATAAATTCTGAAATTAAACCAGTGTTAGGAGTTTTCTCTTCTTCTTCTTCCTCTTCTTATTATTATTATTCAATCCTTTATCAAGATGAAATGTTGTCTACATTATTTACTGCTGTTTTTCTAAAAGACTCCGGTGAGAACTTGCAGAGCTTGAGCACATGATCTGATGAGCACATGATCTCCATACCAGTTTTTATTTCCGTCAAAGTCGCATAACGCTAATGACACAAGTGGTTTTGGCTCGTCACTTTTATCGCTCATCACCTCGCGCACTTCCTTCTTTACGCCTTATGGAAGGCCTGTGCCAGAACTAAAGGTTGGGTCAGTGATTACTTCTCATGTTGTCACTGCTGTCAAGTTACATTTCTTTATTTTGTACCGTTTTTATGTCACGACGTTGCTGTGCGTAGTATTACAGTTGCTGTAATTGTAGTTATAGATATGGGATGTGCTTTTTAGACATTTTAAGAAGTGCTGTCTCTGGAAAGAACACACGCAATGCCGCGTTAAAATTTCTCCGAAAATGACAAGAACCTTAGAATACAGCCGAACTTAGGCCGGTTCAAATTTGACTCGTTGCGCAATTAGGCCGCCTACTTGGGCAGCGTGTTCCCAAATGACGCACAGGGAGCGCGATGAGATCTATCTGGTACATACCTAGCTGTGAATAAAGGTAGAGATGTGTGTGTGTGTTTCTCCAGCACCAGCAGACGTTACTGAATCAGCTGAAGGAAGTTACTGGAACTACAGATGTTCAGCTATTACAACAGGCCCTACAGGTACAGAGGTTCTCTTGGCGCGATCAATTACTTTACATGCCATTATAGGAAAATAATCAACGACCGGATGTTTCTGATGCCTGACATGACGTGGAGTTATTGTTACCAGGTTGATTCCTTTCCAATAACCGCACATCTCAGTGTTTTATTCCACTTGTACCACAGCAGTTTGCCATCGACACAGTTTTGTTTATTAGAAAACGATACACCATAAAAAAAATAATAAAAAACTAACTGTAGTTACATTTAATCTTTTTGTAACATCCTCAGAACAAGTTGGTTCCCATTTTAGCAGCTGTAAACAGTATTTCCTTCATGTTCTCTTGAAGTGCACAAGATAAAAAGCTGCAGCTTGTTTGAGAGAAACCTAAAAACACAATGTCCTGTAGGAGAAAACACCATTTACCCAAAATTCAGCTGCAGTGACGTACAACAGACTTTCCCAGACTACCACACGAACGATAGCCGTCATTAATTAAATCATCATTTGCAGCCTAAATGTGATTCTGAAAGTCGAAACCTTTTTACATCAAGTGCAACGTCAAAGTCTCATTTTGTTCCCAGGTCAGCAATGGTGACCTAGCTGAGGCGGTAGCCTTTCTTACAGAGAAGAACGCCAAAGTCCCTCAACAGGATGAAGCCACCTACTATCAAACCGCACAGATCGGCAACGACCGATACATCAGCGTGGGCAGCCAGGCCGACACCAGTACGTATTTACGGACCGTTATATTACGGACTGTTTGCGTGGACGGTGATGACTTGTGTGCTTTCTCGCTGTTCTGCGCTGTATATATTAACCGAAAGTATTTAACGTTGTCGCGTCCCTTAAATATGACTCACAAATACATGAATAAGAATATCCGAGTTCATGGCGTGTATGAAGAGGCGGGCCCGGTAATTATGCCCACATGCTGTACGTGCCTCACCATTGTAGTAGAGATCTGTACGTTTCATTCTCATCGCCGTGGGAGTTGAGGGCGTATAAGCGAAACGGCATGACGTTTGGCTCGCGTTTCAGATGTGATCGATCTGACCGGAGATGATAAAGATGACCTTCAGAGAGCCATCGCGCTCAGCCTGGAGGAGTCCAGCAGGGCCTTCAGAGAGACGGGCATCACGGACGAGGAGCAGGCAATCAGCAGGTGCTTCTCACGCCTCAACGACATCTCAGACTGTCCTCCAAGCATTATTATTATTATTATTATTATTCCTGTTCTACTGTCTTATTGTTTAGAATTGAAGTTAACGGCTCCAGTGTAACTGGGTGGTGTTTTGTTTCTCAGGGTGTTGGAGGCGAGTATAGCGGAGAACAAAGCCAGCCTGAAACGCACACACACGGAGGTGTGGAGCGACTCGCCCAACCCTCACGATAGGAAGCGGCTGGGTAACTGCCCCGTGGGCCTGAAGAATGTGGGCAACACCTGCTGGTTCAGCGCCGTCATACAAGTGAGCGCCGTTATGCCCAGGTCTCAGTTCTCACAGCACGGCTTTCTGATTTAATTCAGTTTTATACTGAAATCAGGCTTGTTTTAGGGTGACATTATTGACACAGCATGAGTAGAATATAATTGGCTGTGACTTCAAATCCCAGAACTGTCCCAGTCTCACACAATTTGGGTATGAGGCACTACAAACCTTCAGTTGATCTTCAGCTGACCCTGCGCTCTAGAGTATACTGTCGCCTTCATGGATACTAAATATGGAATTTCAATATGTTCAAAAGTTATTTCCTACACGAATAATTCATAGAAATTGTTTATAAGGTGTTAGACATGGAGTATTAGGATCTGTAAAATGAGATTTTTTTTTGCTTAACAGTTCTGTATCTCTTTCTAAACTCATTTCTCAGAGTAAACAGATATCAAATGTGTCTCTCAAAGGGAACGGGAACGTTATATCATGGAACGTTAGTTTGTCCCGATTGTGCCAAATAAATCTCCGCTCACAGTGCCGTGCTGTGTGTTGATCTTCGCTGGCCCATGGTGAAACATGAGCCACGGAGCGATGTGTTTGGATCACTGGATACACAGTCACATGCTGTTTGCTTGCCGCGTGTAATCGGACTCCCGAAGAAGCCGAAGCACGTTTGAAGGCTACGGGGAGTGCTGTTGACATTCTGAGAGCTGTGCAGGCTTGTACGTTAATAATGCAGTCAGGCCTCTTGCGCAAGAGTCGAAACAAGACACGCTTTTAATCACTACTCACTAAACCTGCCACAACAAGCTAACGTATCCCATCTCCATCGCATCATTAACATGAGACTGGAAAACAGCGCGTTTATTTCAGTCCTGCATTGGGCTTCTTTTAAATGAAGCTTGCCCCTTCACCTCCAGGGTTGGGGGTGCACATCCTGCATAGGATTAGCGGTATGAATGGATAATGAATAAATATATTGAAATGGCACACTGATGTGATGTTAAAAGATGTTGAAAAGAATTTTAAAGATCTTCTTAAATATTTATTTATTTACGTCTACTTTCAAGTCGTCGATATGAAATCGCTGCGTTTCAGACTAAATGTTGCACAAACTACGGAGCGAAACGTGGGACACAAACGATCTGGACTTTCGTGAACACGACATTCCTTTGCAAATGAATTCTTTATGCTTGATCATTTATAGAAGGGGAAATAAAGCTTGTAGAAAACATTTCGGATTAGATTTTTATTAATCCTTACATTTTCTGTGTATTTCATTTTTTTCAGTCATTGTTTAACCTGCTGGAGTTCCAGAGACTGGTCTTGAACTACTCTCCACCTACTCGGGTCCAGGATTTACCCCGAAACCAGAAGGTGGTGATCTCCTACTCCAGCACATTCGCACAAAAACCCTGAATTACTGCCACAGACACACCAGCTTATGTTTCATCCCAGTGACCTTTTGGTAAAGTCTCACAGTGCCGCAGTTTCATCCCAGTACCCCGGTTAGCCATCGTGCACGGGGAGTGAACTGAAGGAAGAATATTTTCAAGCTTTCTTTGTTCTCTGGCTTTAACACAACGTCTAATCTGGGTTAAGCGGCTTCCACGGTCACAGGACCACCAAGCCTGGTAGGATTCAGTCCCGCACTCGATTTCTCGCTTGCTCTTCGGGACTGGTGGAAAAGCACAGGCAGGGTTTAGGCTGTAATCTCTTAGCATGACAAATAGCACTCCAAGGGAGAGGGAGGAGAGGGGGCACTGGATGTAAGAATTGACCAATTTGTTCTGAAGCTCCTTTCCTCTTGGAAAACGTCTCAAAATATAAACTTCTCTCTCTCACACACCTCTGCTTCAGCATTTAGGATATTAATTGTCTATCTAATCACTATTTCGTATATTTTTTATTGGAACAAAAGTTAGTACGTTTGGCCAAATGACGGTAATAGACACTTAATACGACCTGAGCGATCACGTCTCTCCAAATGACAGACTTTCCCAAATTTTTGCACTCTGTTCAGTCTTTTCATGTCAGAACAGGTATGACGATGGCGAGAACCGCGTTGCTGAATAACAGTATTAAAGATTAATTACACCATAAGATACTCTGTTTTGGGTGTCGCAGAAATTCATCGTGTTGAATTTCTCTAGGATGAGCAGACACGACGTGATTGTGGCATATATATGTTTGTGTGTGTGTATTATTTTATATACACACACACACTTGTTTATAGAGTACATCGTATTTAATAAAAGAAAATCCACAATGTGTTTTCAACTCGTTCTTCCTCTGTGTGTTCAGGAGCACAGGAACCTGCCCTTCATGCAGGAGCTGAGGAATCTCTTCTCCTTGATGGTGGGATCCAGGAGGAAATACGTCGACCCGTCCAAAGCCGTCGAGATCCTTAAGGATGCCTTTAAGTCCAGCGAGTCGCAGCAGGTTTGCTTCATGGCTTGTGATAGGACTTTGAATTGCCTTGACTGTGTCTGATGCTGATATCAGACCACAGACTTTCTGATAGATAGTCTGTGGCCTGAAACGCTGTGCATTGGATCTAGCTCTTGTTAGTTAATGTGTATATTAACACATGTAAGTGATTTAGTGGTGATCAGTGGGCATTGATTGTTGTTTCTGTTCTGGTGTTTACGTGAGCTGTGTGTAAAAAGCCCTGCAGTGCTTTTATGACAGTGTGTGTGTCTATATTAACAGCAGGATGTAAGTGAGTTCACTCACAAACTGCTGGACTGGCTGGAGGACGCGTTCCAGATGAAGGCAGAGGAAGACAGGTGAGCTTCTAGCACCTGTTCTTTTTCTTACGTACCTCGTGCCCCTTGTCAATCAAAATGACCTTTTACCTATTATGCATGCTAGCCATTAACCGAGCGCTAAATGAGCTGCTTTTAACTACGTGACGCCGATCAGTTCCATTGGATAAGCACTGAACCCGACTCGTGAAATGACGACGTGGTTAACACTCGACCATGTGCCTCACTGCAGTTCCGTTGTTCTCTTTACAGAGAGGATGAGAAGCCGAAGAATCCGATGGTAGAGCTGTTTTATGGGCGCTTCCTGGCTGTAGGTGTCCTCGAAGGTGAGGGATTTGTGTCACGAGTTTGTGTTCTGTGTGTGTTCATGAGATCGTTTCATCCTTGATGTCGGATCGAGTGTTCAAGCTCCGCTACCAAAAAAAGCAAAACAGTCCCTCCAGGATTTCACGACAGTGCGATCGTGGATTTTTTCCACAGGTCTGGGCTAAGACATGTTTTTGGTCAAACATAAACACAGCTAAAAGGTCTCATTTCCCCCGACAAACGTCGCTTCGAAAGGCCGTGCGATCTCACCAGTTCAAGTAGTTTTCGGCAACAATCACAAAAAAATCTCGTCCAGACTGAAAAACATGGCGGGGGGGGGGACTACACGTGTAAGGGTCTTTTTATAAAATGTTTTGGGAGTCTTTGGAATGACTTATTGTCAGGGGAAATATGAAATATTGGTCAGTCCATGGTATGCGGTCTCTTTAAGACCTGCATGTACGTTGTTTTTCCCTTCAGGAAAGAAGTTTGAGAACACGGAGATGTTCGGACAGTACCCGCTACAGGTAAACGGCTTCAAAGACCTGCACGAGTGCTTGGAGGCCGCCATGGTGGAGGGCGAGATCGAGTCTCTGCATTCTGCTGAAAACTCTGCCAAATCTGGACAAGAGGTGAGCGTCCTGTTTAAATGTGCTGGTCTGTACACAGCAGAGATTTCCCCGGAATCCATTTTGACCACAGTAGGCTCTAAAAGTCTTTGTACAGGGTAGCGTGTACTCGCCAAATTAATTCCTCTCCATAAAAGTGTTGATTGTGTGTGTGTGGGTGTGTTTTTCCTCTTCCCTCTCAGCACTGGTTTACTGAACTTCCCCCAGTTTTGACCTTCGAGCTGTCACGGTTCGAGTTTAACCAGGCTTTGGGCCGACCTGAGAAGATCCACAACAAGCTGGAGTTCCCCCGAATGCTCTACATGGACAGGTGAACGATCTTCTCCCCCCCCCGGGTTTTTTTTTTTTTTTTTTTCTCGTTTTTTTTTTCTCATGTGCATCAGGCATTAGGACGTGGTGCACTTAAAGTTGTTAAACTGGGGCGTCCCTCCTCTGCTCAGGTACATGGACAGGAATCGTGAAATCACACGGATCAAGCGGGAGGAGATCAGAAGACTGAAGGAGCACCTGACCGTCCTTCAGCAGCGGCTCGAGAGGTGAGTTTGTTTAGAGAGTGAAATGTAGGACAGGACTCTGCAGGGTTGAGGAAACCCACTGAGTTTAACTCTGTAGTACGTCTAGTTCTCAGTGAGTGTTAATTCAACACGGAGGACTGCGCGCTGTGTGTGTGTGTGTGTGTGTGTGTGTGTGTGTGTGTCTTAGACGTCTCGTGTTCTCGGTAGCGTAATTGAAAGCTGTGGCATTGTAAATATTTGTAAAGCAATATTGCAGGAGTGTGTGGTGGAGACGAGCTGTCGCTGCAGCAGACCTCGCAAGAGCGTAGTTTGTTTAGCTTATATTTATAGATCTCAACATTTGGGTTACACATGCGCGCGTTCTCTCTCTCTCTCTCTCTCTCTCTCTCTCTCTCTCTCTTGCTCTGTCTTCCTCCGTCAATCTCTAACTATTTCACACTTTATTTCTATTTCTATCACTCTCTAACTTTCTGTCTATCTCTGTCTCTTTCTCTCTGTTACGCTTTCATTCTCTTTCTCTCTCTGTCTCTCTCGGTCTCCTTATATCTCTCTTTCTATCTCTCTCACTCTTCCCTTCTGTCCATCTCTATTTTCTCTCGATCGCTCTCTCTCTCTCTCTCTCTCTCACCCTCCTCTGTCTCTCTTGAGCAGCATAGTTTGTTTGTTATATTTATAGAGTTGACTATCTCTCACTCTTGCACTCACTCACGCCCCCATCTCTCTCTGCTTTGCTGTCGCTCTCTCTCTCTCTCTCTCACTCTGCTTTGCTCTCACTCTACCCCCCCTACCCCCTCTCCCTCTCTCCCGTGTGTGTGTATGAGATCAGTATTCACCAGAACATTCTGTCTTGCGCTTTCAGGTATCTCAGTTATGGCTCAGGTCCTAAGAGGTTTCCTCTTGCAGATGTTCTTCAGTACGCCATGGAGTTCGCCTCCAGCAAGCCTGTGTGCTCTTCTCCCATCGAGGATTTCGGAACGTCAGCGCCACCTGGTGGCACAACAGCACTGGTGCCTCCTGCGCCAAGGTAAAGCTCGAACCTCCGTCTGCCTTACTCCGATTTCTGTTTTGCTCAATTAATGAAACGGTCATCGCCATGTTAAACTTTGCTAAATGGTCAAGCCAACTCACCTTTATTTATATAGCACATGTAATGCTGACAAGCAAAGTAAAGTATTTCAAACGGCAATCAGTCAATCAATATAAATAAAAATATAAATAATTTTAGTATTCGCATAACCTTTTGAAAAACGTTAACCAGATGTTTATATTCAAAGGACTGGTTCGTTAATGCGAACAATACAATGAAAGGATGTATATTATTATTTTATTTTGTATGTGCCATGTGTTGTGACACGCTTTAATCAGTGTAATGCTGTGTGTTGTAATTAGTAATACTCTGTAATTCAACAGTGTGGCAGAGCAGGGCCCTCCAGCCCCTCCAGACGTCTCCGGGGCTTCTCCTCAGCCGCAACCTCAGCCGCAGCCTCAGCAGCAGCGTGCACCCATCCACAAGCCCTTCACCCAGTCACGTGTGCCCTCAGACCTGCCCATGCACCCCGCACCCCGCCACATCACAGAGGAGGAGCTGCATGTGCTCGAGGGCTGCCTGCACCGCTGGAGGAGCGAGGTGGAGAACGACACGCGAGGTGCAGCAACTACCTCCTTTACACACTGACACACACACACACACCTACACATATACATGCCATATCTGTTTTCACACCCTTGCCATGTACTTGTCATGCCAGATCTGCAAGGGAGTATATCAAGAATCCACAGAACTATCGAGCTCATGTACTCTGACAAGACGATGATGCAGGTGAGATTTAAAAGAAAAATAAATGAAGTATTCGATTACAATATTTAAATTGCTTTGCCATTTTTTGCCTTCTTGTTTGTACCACATGGTCGGTTCTGATTGGTCATAAGGTCTTGAAGCCAGTCCTGATTTTCTGTGATGAAATTTCGAACATGTGTACCGTGCTTCAGGTGCCGTACCGCCTGCACGCAGTCCTGGTGCACGAGGGCCAGGCCAACGCAGGCCACTACTGGGCGTACATCTACGACCCGCAGCATGGCTGCTGGATGAAATACAACGACATCTCGGTGACCAAGTCGTCGTGGGAGGAGCTGGTCAGGGACTCGTTTGGTGGCTACCGCAACGCCAGCGCATACTGCCTCATGTACATCAACGACAAGAAGCCCTTCCTGGTCCAGGGTAATTACACAGTAACGTATGCCACTTCACATAATAATGTAATAATCCCCTTTTCTTATTATAAGTGCGCACTTGTACGAGAAGTGCTTTTTATAACAACGTCATTATTCATATAGCACTTAATTACACACAGAGTGTCTCGTTGCCCTTGCCTACATTTATTTCGTGCTGCAGCTCACGCGCGCCTGTCTCACTCGGAAACCTTTCTATAAATATCCGACTTTAGCGGATTTCCCCTCACACTGATGTAATGATGAGACCCACAGAGGTCATGCATATGATTTTGAAAAGAGGGTCAGTTTTGGACAATAGATACAGTGTGTGTACTTTTTAATGGCTAAATAAAAAAATAAAAAAAAGGGTAAATATTTTTTTAATTGACAGGAATACAGTAAAAAAAAAAAAAAAGCATGTGTAACAAATTAGACAGACGACATGAAAGACAGAGATAAATCATTATTTCAAACAAAATTTCATTAATATCGAGATGCTTTCTATAATAAGTAATAGAATCCTTGAGAATGTTTGCTTTTGTGCTTCTACATTTGGGAAGGAGGAGGTATAAGATGTTGACATTGGCTAAGTGTGTGAACAAAAGCCTCTGTGTGTGTGTGTGCGCCTCAGAGGAGTTTGATAAGGAGACGGGCCAGGTGCTGAGCGGTCTAGATAAGCTGCCTCTGGACCTGAAGTTGTACGTGAAGGAAGACAACCAGCATTTCGAGCGAGAGCTGGAGGAGTGGGACGCCACGCAGGCAAGGAAAGCCCAGCAGGAGAAGCTGGCCATGGCCGCCGCGGCCGCGTCTCCTCGTCCCACGAGCACCGAGACGAGCCCTGCCGAAAACACAGGTCAGCCTTCGCCATACGTATAAACACAATTGTGGAGTAGGGGGAAGTACGGCTGTCATGTAGGAACGTGTAACTTTTTTTTTTGTCAACCTACGAGATATTTTTCTCTCTTACCTGGAGATGTTAGTATTACGAAAGCTAGGTAAATACTCAGTAAGAATGACCCGTCGTACATTTGATCCTTTTATAATTTATAGTAATGTTGTGAGATTTATACAAACCATTCTGTACAGTTCCTATATGGGTATTAGAATAAAACACATTTCTACTTTGAGCTGCACTCACTCCTAGAAGAAACCGCTGTTCTAGAAAAAAGTTCAGCACCTCCTAATCATTAAGAATTGAATATTTAACAACGTCCAACGGATCATACCTGCGAGGAGAATCGCAATCGCGATGAAAGCACTCCCAGAAAGACAGCTCGTCGTGTGTGTTATACGAGCTTCGTATAGAAGAGAGTTCCGACGAGCCGATAGTGAAATAAATTCGGCGTGCTCGTTTTTCAGGTTCAAACTGTAATGCGTTTCAGTAGCGATCTGAAAACAGGTGGACGGAAACCCCTCTAGAGAGACTTCACATAAGGCTGTGAGAGTTGGAGTGTCCTAATGAGTGGCTGACTCGCTACTTGTGTGTGTGTGGGCTCTCAGCTTGCCAGCAGGACCCCGATTACATGGAGCAGCCGTCGCCCACGGACGACTCCAAACACCTGCAGGAGGACACGGAGAGAGCCATCAATAAAGCTGCAGCTGAACAGGATGAGAAGAATCCCGAGGATCTGCTTTACGCTGTAAGAAAACACACACGCACGCATGCAGAGGAGCCAGACGAGTGGTGTCTGGGTCAGTTCCTCTGGGGCCATTTAGCGTGTTTTCTCCCTTTTTCTAATGAACTTCGAGGACCTACTGGGACACACCGTCGGATTAGTTTGACGGGGAATTAAGCCTGTACGTTTGGGTTTTAAAGGCGATCTTATTTCTCTAATCACTGCAGGTGATGTATTTTGCAGACGTTATCTTGGGATAGATGTGACACCCAGGTCTTTTTAAAGGTCTAATTTATAGCATTGCATAAATTTGATCGAACACCACATTCACTTGAGGTTTTTGTTTGTTTACTTGCTTTATTTCCTTATCCTCCTGATTTATTCTCTCCTTAACTCCCAAGTTCTGGATATGAAATTATGTTCAATCAAAAACCGACTTCACGGCATTAAATGAGTTCAACGCAGCGTTTACTTCAGATCGATCAGTGTAGACACATTAATTAGTTCAGTCTCTAACATCGACCATACAGTTTGAGAAAGTAAAGCAGTCATAAAACAAACTCATGGCCATTTATTTATGTTCATTCTCTTTAATTGCGAGTGAACATTCCGTCCCTTTTGGCGGGGGTGCAATCTGAAGGTTGTGCAAAGTGACGATAGCAGGCACACGACAACTGCAGTACAACGTCGTCCACCATCTTGTTTGTTTTGAGTCACATCGGTCATGTGACTAAGATTCTGAACAGCTGAAACGAGTCGTTAGTGTTTACAGACTTACTTCCTGTACTACCCTGCATAATTTAGTAACAAAAAACCCCGCCTCTGCTCTTCATCGGCTGAGCGCGAACATGCGGAGCTGAAACTCATTACGGTAGTGGGCGTTTCCTTTTCGTCACACAGTGACAGCGGTAGACCAATCGCAACAGACTGGGGACATCTGACCAACCAGAGCAGAGTATGCTCTCTGAAAGGATGAGTTTAGAAGGAATCATTTAGAACGGATCATTTAACGAGTCGTTTTTGACGCTGGGGGGGAAAGTTTATGCTGCAGTTTAAATTATGAGCACATTAGCGTGTTTTTGTTTGTTTGTTTGTTTGTTTTATACCTTGGATGTGATTAAATCTATTGTATGAGATGTTTAAAACAAAAATTAGGCGAAACAACATTTTTTATAAATTCAAATCGCAGTGCGCTAGCTAGCGTTAACCGACCTGCTTTTAACTCCTCCGGTGTTTAGTTACTCTTGGCCTGAAAGTAGTTTGGTGACCTCGTGAGATTATTATGTCTACTCAGAGAAAACATTTCAACATGGTTCCTCACCAAGCACTTTTAGATACCCCCCACACCCCCCAGTAAAGGCTGGATAATCTTCCTTTTTGTGGATTTAAGCAGAAAAGAATTCAAAAGGCATTTGAGATGGAACGTTTCTTCATTAAATAACACAAACAGAACCTACATTACATTACATTTATTCATTTAGCAGACGCTTTTATCCAAAGCGACTTACAAATGAGAGCACACTCATACACCAATGGTAGCAGAGCTGCATGCAAGGTGCTAGCTTGCCATCGGGGGCAACTTAGGGTTCAGTGTCTTGCCCAAGGACACTTCGGCATGGGATCACCCTGGCCGGGATTCGAACCGCCAACCCTACGATTAGTGGATTAGTGGACAACCCGCTCTACAGACTGAGCCACAGCCGCCCAGATTACAGAACCTAATACGCCGACTGCTCAAGTTCTAGGAGCAATCACTCGAGTAGTTCTTAGAAACAAATAACAGCGCTCGAGCAACTGTCCTGGATTTTTATTTCGATCCGTCATAATAACTCGCTTTGTTGTGTGCCGCTGATATCGAGTCTTTGAGTTGGTTTTGTAGAATAAATATGAGCTGGATTTATAGTCAATGACTTGGGTGATATTTGTGTTTCTTCATTTCTAATTGTTTCTGTAACATGCTGTCAGCTAAACCAGGGAAGAACAATTATTTTTCTGCGGTTCTGTTCTTTCTTTCTGCATGTGGGCTCACTTCTCCTTGATGCCTCCAGTTAATCTCTGCGAATGAACATTGTGACTCGGATCCTAATGGGTTTCTTTATTTATGTATATATTTATTCATTCATGTCAGTCCTCATTTTCCATTTCTCCCAGCTGTTCTTCTTTCACTGCCTGTTTCTGTCTCTCTGTTCTTCTCAAACCGTTTCCTCACCTCTGTCCCTGCAGGCAAAGTCCCATGCGTCCCCTGCCCAAACCCCTCCCCCTGATCCTGCACAGGATGGCTCCGCCTCCACCACGGTCACTCCCCATCGTGTGGTGGAGGTGGCCATCCCTCACGTAGGAACCTTCGTCATTCAGTCCCGAGAGGGGGGGTACGATGACGAGGTAGCACCCGTTCCTGTGTTCATGTGTGACGTGGGGTTTCTTAAGAGCCGTTTAGCGGCTGCATCATTAACAGCCTGTTTGCATCTGCGGAGCTCTTGCGCTTCTCAACATGCTAAGAATAGCAGACATGTGCGCTCGGACAAACTACGCTTTCTTTTAGCTAATCCGACTAGGCTTCTGAAAGCTTCAAAGGGTTTTTTTTTTTTTTTTTAGCATGGAATTATTACTCGGGAATGTTTGTACATTTATTCATTTAGCAGACGCTTTTATCAAAAGCAACCTACAAATGAGCGCACACTCACACACCAATGGTAGCAGAGCTGCCATGCAAGGTTGGTAGCTTGCCATCGGGGGCAACTTAGGGTTCAGTGTCTTGCCCAAGGACACTTTGGCATGGGATCACCCGGGCCGGGATTCGAACCACCAACCCTACGATTAGTGGACAACCCGCTCTACCGACTGAGCCACAGCCACCCTTATAGGAGTAGCTCTGATAGTAATTCTGGCTGTAAGGCAAATCACAGGTTAATATTACTGCATTTGTTATAATACGGTATAGTTTCTATAGTAACTTCCAAAGAAATGTGTACGACTGATGTTCCGTATAATATTAAACAACAACAAAAATCGTTGATATGGTGAAGTTTTCTGAGATGTTTATGGAAGGAGTCTCCAGTGTTGGTGTTTTGTATCAGCCAGAGGTAAAGCTAGAACTTTTGCACCACTGGCAAGTCTTACAATGTTGGACATCGGGTTCTCAGTAACATGACCTGCGTTTTTTTTTTCCCCTCTTGCATAGAAAGTGGAAAACTTAGAGGCTGGTGAGGGAATGACCACTTATAGCCACTATATAACGTTAAGCGACAACTAACCCATAACAGCACAATGTTGTAATCCTTAGAGATCATATAAGCAATGAGCATGAAGTCTTACAGAGATGAGATTTTTGCCGTGTTTACCTTCTTAGACTGGTAGAGGTTTAGGCACTGAAGACAATTGTTCATTAGGTTTCTGCATGATCTTCCCTGCAGTCTTGAGGTTTGCTGTGGTGTGCGTGTGTGTGCCTGTTTGTGTGGTCATGAATTCACTGACTGACTGTGATTAGCATCCCTGTGTGACCGCTGAGGCTATTACGGGTCTGCACGGTATTAACGTGGTTTCCTTCCTTGGGCAGACAATGATGACTCCAAACATGCAGGGTATTATAATGGCCATTGGCAAAGCCAGGAGTGTGTATGACAAGTCTGGTCCCGAAGCAGCCTTCTTCAAGGTATTTTTTGCCCCGGTGACTGTGCCAACCTTCTGTGTGTGTGTGTGTGTGTGTGTGTGTGTGTGTGTGTGTGAATGTGGATTTGTAGATGATGTTATATAGTTGGGGTCCAAGCACTTAATGCTGCAATCTTTTATTATTTTTGTTGGGATTCTTTATCGTCCTACTTTTTTTTTTTTTTTTTTCCTCCTTTGACATAAGAGGATTCATGACATGAACCTTGGCAGGTAGGTAATACTCCTTCCCACTAGATGGGTCTGATTTTTTCTGACAATGCAGCGTTTTGCATTCCTGCGCATATCTCCGGTACTGTGAGGCAGCAAGACAAAAGCTCATTAAGATCCATTTACTTAGAATTCAAGCTAATTTACATAACATGCAAATACGGTTCAGAGCCATGCAAAAGGCTTGTGATCATGTGTAATATGCCATATTCCTCTCATGCCCTCTAACTATCACTGATTGTTGATCGTCTCGCCTGAGGTTTTGAACGGTGAGAAGAAAGGGGCGTGGCTCGGTGTGCTTAACTCTCGACATGTACAAGTTTCGCTGCTTACTGCTAGTTGGCTGTAGCTGCAATTGTTTTCGCTAACTTTTAGTCTTATTTAACTACCCATTAACAAGTTCAGGAATTCGGCAGAACTGAAAATAAATGCAAGTTATTGTGCGAGTATGACCGAGCTCATTATAAAATTTAAATAATATTATAAAGGAAATGTGTATTACCAGATACAACACAATTTGTTTTTGTTGATCTTATAGATGCAGACACAAGATTTTCCCCACAGATATTTAGCTTTTTCAACTTGATTACCATTACGATTGTCAGAATCTCTCTGCGGTTCCCCATGCTATAGTCCGTCGTCTCAAGTCTACCGTGAAAACTCCTTTCGTGTTGACCCCGAAGACGCCAAAGAGAAACGGAGACTGTATCTCCTCAATGCGTCTTTCTCTTGACGACAAACAGTACAGCAAACGTACCAATTCTGGCACATGCATCTAAACGAGGAAGTTTAATTTCATTTAATGTAAATGTAGCCAACATCCTGCTAATCTGGTTCACTTGATCAGCTAGCTTTCCGCAAGCATTTGACAGCGTTAGCATCGGTCAAATATCAAGAAGCGCGAATATAATTTACATCTTTCTACTCTGTAGTATTCTATGTAACTGTGCACAACTTTGCAACTGTGGACCAACTACTTGCGAAGGAGAGCTTGGACCCCGATGATTGCTGCCTGCAGCTATATTTCTCATCTAATAGTGAACTGTTTCTTGTTTGTATAAAAATAAAGAAATGTAAAAAAAATTTTTTTTTACAGAAATATTCCAAAGTCAAGCTTGTTGCACAGCAGTTCGTTCGCAATTGTATATTGCCAAGTACATCCACAGTCACTGTTACATTTGGTTAATTTTTTGACATTTGTTTTAAAGCCATGGTTTTAATTGCCTTTTGGCTGCCTGCATTTTCCCCATTTTTAATTGTTCTCGGTTGTGCGACATCTGCCTCGCCTTGACATGTCTTGTTGATTAGCAGTGCCACCTTGACTGTGAGTCAGATGACTGACAGCCTTTAGTCACTAATCGTCTGTTTCAGTGGGCTGTGACGGTGCCTGTGCTGGAATAGCTGTTGAGTGATAAGTCATCAGCGGCGGTCAAACTCTCTGCCATCTGTTTTTCAGTCTGCCAAGAAAGCTGTCTAATGACTGATATCCATTCATACCTATAAGTACTTGAAATGTATAATGGTTTTATTAATGTGCACTTACAGAATCTAAGACCAAATGATACTTTATACATGTTGTGTTGTAGGTAGAGTATATCGCAGTGACATGGAATAAATTACCATAATTGATTGGTGTCATTTTATTTTCAGGATTTTTTCAGCTTCTTGCATTTTTCTGCAAAAGAAAGAACTATGTTGATCATTACAGTTGAGTGATTTTTCTGAATTTTCTTTTGCAGCTGTTCCAAGTGGGATTATGTTTGGAGTAGAGGTCGACCGAGATGGGCGGTACCTGCCGATAACCAATTAAACAACCAATAGTTTTATACTGAATGAAAACTTAATACTTAAAGTCAAATAATGGTGAACTGCTTTACAAAAATAAACAGTACTGCCTATACCTTGAAAATGTACTGAGCTTGTTTTAAACTGAAACAAATGTGTACGAACTAATTTGCTTATTAAAGTAAATAAAATGTTTGCATCCAAAATGAACCAAAAAGTAACACTCCAAATAAAAAATAAAATAAAAAGACAATGAATGAGAATGAAGGGGAAAAAACAAAACACTTTAAATAACACAACAAAATTTGTCAATGATGTGTTTTTATTTCGCCCCTAGAGGCCGCTCTCGTACTGTATAATTACAGTTATACCCATCTCTAAAACTATCGGTGTGGAATTTTCCCAATAATGTTTATCGGTGCCGACTATCCGGAAATCGGTCAACAATCTAGTTGGGAGTACTTTCGGCTAACCACTTGACTTCTTTCCTGCTTGCTTTGCCTCTTTTCATCCCGAGAGATGCTATTAACATTTTTAGCATTTTATATGCACTGTTTTAGTGTATTAGTACTGTTTTGTTTGGTCCCAAGTACTTCTACTTCATGTCCTTTTTTTTAAAAAAAGTGTTGAAAGGAACAGGTATTAGCAGAGTGATTTAAACTTCACAATCTTCTGTGGTGATGTTTGATGTTTTTGTTTGTAAAAAGTCATCCTTTTGTGCATCAGCCTGTGCCATTAGTTTGATAGTAGAACATTGTACAAAAGCACATTAAAGCCCATTGTAACCTTGCACCACTTTAGCACTCATGATAAGGCAGCATAGCTTTTGGAAGCAGCAAGCGAGCACATACACCACACAGCTGTAAATTAGTTTCTCTGTTGTTGTGAGTGCACACACACACACCTAAATGCTCCTCTGTGACATTTTTGACTTCTGAGTAGTGTAAAAACAAAAGAGTGGATTTCTTCTTTCCTGCTGTCTGTTCTGCTACTGTTGTTTACATTCTTAGGCAAATGCCAGTGTCGGACATTGTGGGATGACACGCCCACACACTTACGATCAGGCCAAAAGCTGCAGTTTCTCTACCATTTAATTATAATTGTATTATATATTTGAAGCAACTGTTGATTTAATGATGATTGACAGCTTTGATAGAGTTTTTTTTCTGTCAGATGAACCTGGTTGTTTGTTTATATTTCTTTTCCTGTTCCATTGATTTCCTTTTTCGTCCCGTTCGTCTTTCAGGCGATTAAAGTCGAGTACACTCGTTTGGTGCGGTTAGCGCAGGAAGACACGCCGCCACAGAACGACCATCGGCTGCAGCACATCATCGTTTACTTCATCCAGAACCAGGCGCCCAAGAAGATCCTGGAGAGAACCCTGCTCATGCAGTTCGCAGACAGAAACCTCGGCTTTGACGAGAGGTAAAAAGCTGCCTTTTAATATAAGTAGTGTATTTTCCAGACTATATAAATTTGTATATCAAAGTAAAACCAGTTTTACCGTTGGCCTAATGTTAGCTTAACGTCAGATTTATTTTGTAATAATAAGCAAAGAACCGAAACGGATTTTCGACATGTGGATCGTACGGGGGTTGTTTTTGACTTGACGTTCTGAGTTTGTTTTTGTTTTTTTTTTACAACACAACAAAATTTCAGTTTTTATTTCACCTCTAGAGGCCGCTCTTGTACCCTTCTCAGCGCTCCCGCAACGGACTAAACCTGTCGGTGTGGATATTGTATTTGTATGTTTTAGGGTGATATCGGAATAAAATCTCAGCCGGAACTTTCTATAGACTCACCATCTCAGTCGTCGTGAAGTTTTCACTCTATTTTACGTATCACTAAAGAAGAGCGAACCATTGATTAAATGGATTAAGGAAGCTAAATTACTAAATGTGTACTAGCTAAATGACTTCATCCAGGGAATGCCGGTCGCTGGCGCTCGAGATGACTCGAGGTGGTCTAGTAGTGAGACAGCATGTCTATTTTCTTGCTAGACCACTTGAAATGCTTTTCTGTGAGATGTGGCAGACAAATCTGATCCCGTTTGGTTTTTATCTGCTCACGAACCAAAATATGGCTCTGCCGCTTCTGTTCCTGAATGCCCGGTCCCTCCCCCCTGTGGGATTGTACCATGCCAAGCGTACCACACAAGCCATATTTATAAGCGAATTGATTTCCTCCTCCATTTTGAGGAGCGTAATTAGATTTATGCGAGCGCGGCCCAAACGCACAGCTCCGGAGCGCAGTTTTCCATTTTGCTCACGGTAATAAAGAATGATTCATAGCCTCAGGCGCGAGGCCTCGGGACGCGGCTCGCCATCTCATTTCTGAGATTAGCTCGTGAGTCACCCCCACCGCACACACCGAGCTCTAAAGGCGATATGTTTTCTCCCTTAGATGTAAGAGCATCATGAAGGTGGCACGCGCCAAGCTCGAGCTCATCAAGCCCGACGAAGTCAACATGGAGGAGTACGAGGTCAGCAGTTTTTCCCCTCCAGCAGTCACAAAGTGTTATCATCATCCATGTACTGCATTCTTATTAATCAGTCATTTTAAACTTTCTTAGCTTAGTTTAACTGTCCGTGTATCTATCTGTTTGACGCAGTGTACTCGTACTGAACATTCTGAACACACTTGGTTCTGTTTGACGTTCTCATGTACAGATATGGAAGAGTAATGAATTATAATCACCCTATCCAGTGTCGAGACCGGTTCTGCTCCTCGTGATTTCCTTAGAAGTCTATTGTTAAAAGCGTTTTATAAATAAATAAATGAATGAAATCGAATCGAACCTCGCTGCCTGAGCGTATATCATATTTTGCTTGGAATAGCTCGTTGTGTTCCAGTGTTTAGAAGATCTTTTAAACCACGGTAAGCACACAGAAGTGCTACCAGCCAATCAGATTGCAGACCACTAGATTCTGAAGCTCGTGGCCAGATAAGTGTACAATACGTTTCAGATGCTCTGTAAGGCGTGGGAGGAGCATCTGAGGCAGACTAGAGTGAGAACGACTCGAGAAAGCTGGTCTAATTGTGTTTTGTCAGGATCTTTGAAATAAGACTTATCTGATCTCTGAAAGAATTTAGAGCTTCATTCACAAATAAAGTCCAACTCTTAATGAGTTTTGAGTTAACAGGTTGTCTGAAAATCACTGAAAGTCGTATATTGTTACTCGTTGTGTTTGTGTGAACAGATGTGGCACCAGGACTACAGGAACTTCCGCGAGACCACAATCTTCTTAATGATTGGCCTTGAGCTGTTTCAGAAGAAAAGGTAAACGCGACTGAGGGAAAAAAAACGACCTTCCCAAGGATGCTGTGTTTCTGCATTTCTGTCTCCACCAGGGGGCAGCGTAACCTCTATTATGTCCTCGCACGTCCCTTGTCAAGGGCCGGGTTGAAGCCTAGTGAGAAATGTAAATCTGTTCATTTGTACATTTCATTATAGTTTATTTGTAACAGTGGCAATGACAATTAAATGCAGCCGGATCAGGAACGCTTTAATCATAATAGCACATCATGTTCCGGACAAAGTGTTCAATAATACGCCAGGGTCTGTTTCCATATCAAATAACTGTGTAAGTGTTGATTATAGCAGCGCTGGGCTCTTCTTTTCTTCTGTTACAGTTACGTGGAGGCATTGATGTACCTGGTGTACTCGTATCAGTACAACAAAGAGCTTCTGTCCAAAGGGCCATACCGAGGACATGACGAAGAGCTCATAGGCCATTATCGCAGAGAGTGCCTGCTGGTGAGTGTGTGTGTGTGTGTGCGTGCGTAGGTGCGTCAGCTCCAGCATGGCCTTTTGCCCCCGGGGTCATAACCAGATCGCCCCTCCCATATGTGTCTCAGAGCTGTGTGGAGCAGCATTTTCCATCTGAAATACATGAAAAATGAAATGCAAGCATTCAGAGATTGAACTAATGCAAGCAAAAAGTTTGGAAATTATGAGTCCATTAATCATCTGATTTTTATTGGTGCAAAGATGACATTGAATTCCTGCCATCTCCGTTAATCAGTACTAACACACACACATGGACCTAACCCACCAACTGGGCTAGTTTATATATTACCTCAAATATTTGACAGATGATGCATCCATCCATCCATCCATCCATCTTCAACCGCTTACTCCTTTATCAGGGTCACGGGGAACCTGGAGCCTATCCCAGGGAGCATCGGGCACAATGCAATTCAGCTTAATTCAAAACCAAAAAGTGTAATCCAGCCTGGCTGGGATATGAGATTTGCTTGAAAAGATCCGTAAAAGAAAAGTGTTTAATGTTGATACGCGGAAGAGAGAATACATTTTTTTTTTTTGGTTAAACGAACAACCGAATTTAAACTTATACTAATCTTTAACAAAAAAAAAAACTGTTGGTGAAAAGTTTGTGGACACGCGGCTGAAATGTTTCTCATAGTCTTAAAAAGCTTTTGATCTGAAGGCGTGTGATTTTAAACGTGTGAAATCGGTGTCGTAGACAAAAAATATAATCGTGCCGACGTATTCGTTTCTTTCATTAGAAAACGAACATTTTATTTACAAAAAAATGTGTTTAAACGGACGACTCTGAGAGAAATATTCTGAAAAGCAGCCGATAAAGAGTCCGGCGTAGGTGTGAACTCCTTTTAATACTGTTTGAAAAACATCTCGGGGAAATTCCTCAAGAAATCGGATGATTTTTTTTTTTTTTTTATCACAACATAATTCCCATAGTTCCATTTGTGTTACTCCGGAGATTTGATGACTTTTTATTATTATTCTACAATGTGGGGAAAAGAACGAAAGAATGAGTGTGTTTAAACTTTTGACCGGTAGTGTATATGGAGTCTCTGTGAAATAGAAACAGAAAGTCTCAGATGGTCTGTTTATGGTTTTTTTAAGCCGCGGGGCCGTACTATCAGATTAGAGGAATGACAGAAACCCGACCGAAACACATCATACTGTTTTGATATGTTTTTTTTCCTCATCATACCGCTGACCCATGGGAAACCATATAGACGATCACGCTGGCCTTCTCGTCTCCCTCTCCGAGCTCATTAAAACTGTTTGACTCTAATGACTAGAGTGCTTTTGTGTTTGGAAAGGGTGTGTATCTGAAGTGATCTTATAAGTCATAGGTTTGCTTGCGTTTACTGTCACACTTGAAAGCAGACAGGGTTGCGGGGGTTGTTGTGTTTGGATTCCCTGTCGGTTTTGTTAGCTTTATCGAATAATCATCATCCACGCTGTGTGTGTGCGCGCGCGCGTGTGGCTTTCTCACAGTGTGTGTGCTCCTTCTAAGAACTTTGAGACCTGTGTGTGTGTGCACCCTGTAACCCTAAACGGCTATTGTGCTCTAATGTAATCATCGGGCTGCAACTAGGAAGCAGACGCTGCTGCGAGTGTAAACACATTACCGTGCTGTTGTCCTCGTTTCACCTCCACCATTTTGGAGCCGTGCAGGGTCTCTGGCTCACGCTCAAGCCCTGGCCATTTCCCCCGCTGTTCTGCTTTTAATTGGAAATACTGCTAACATTGACATAGCTAATGTACTGTGTGGCTTTTTTTTTTCTCCCCTCTTCTTCTTCTTCCCCACCCACCCCCTTTAATGCGACACATGCCTATTCCCTAATACCGCAGTTGACTCGCAGAGGCCTGCAAGGTCAACAGGGTTGCTTGTGCCGCAGGGCTCTCGAGAGCGGCCGCGAGCGCATCAGCAGGCACGTCAGCTTTTGCGTCAATAACGAGACGAACTCTCCAGAACATTTCTGGCCAGATGAGAATACTTTAGAGAGATGTGCACAAGATAAGAGCTTTACTCTGAGCGGTCCAGGGTACGTAACGTGCATTCGTGTGCGCGTATGATTTCCACAGAAGCTGAACGAGCAAGCGGCAGCCATGTTCGAGAGCGGCGAGGAACCAGAGGTGAACAACGGCCTGGGCATCATGAACGAGTTGGTGGTGCCGTGCATCCCTCTGCTGCTGCTCGAAGAGATGGAGGAGAAGGACATGGTAGCCGTGGAGGACATGAGGAACCGCTGGTGCTCGTATCTAGGCCAGGAAATGGAGCGTAAGTGTTGGCTAATATCTCAGCTAATATACAACACAAAAATACACAAAATAAATAACAACAAAATGACTCTGATCCTCCGCATACCTACTCCTCAATTATATAAACGTTGATAAAACCAATAATATTTATTATATTATATAAAACTATGTAAAAAATGAGAGATTGGTTCCCCATTACCCTTTTACACCAAATGAAACTGATTTTAATCAGTCAAATTTTCCTCATTAGTTTTGCATAGAAAATAAAATGCTAATATAGATAATAAGTAAAGAAACTACCGTATTTTCCGCACTATAAGGCGCACCTAAAAGCCTTAAATCGGCAGTGTGCCTAATAATCCGGTGCGCCTTATGTGTGGGCTGAGTTCCAAAATCTGTAAAATGTTGTGCGACTTAATGTTGTGGTTGGCATAACAACCGTATGCGCCTTATAACACGGTGCGCCTTATATATTGGTCAAGTACAGAAAAAGACCCCGTAATTGAGACTGCGCCTTATAAGCCTTATAGTGCGGAAAATACGGTACATTTAAATTCTCACATATTCCACTTAAAACATGATTTCTACATAAACATCAAAGTAAATCCTTATTTACAGTTAGATATACAAGTCACACTAGAGCTTTATTACGTTTCAAATTACTTCACATAAGATTACATCTCAAACTTTTTTAGTTTACTACCTAATACCAATTTTATCTAACAATTTTAGGAAGCACGCATTACAGTAGACTTATGTTAGGTGACGTAAAGTAGCGCATTAGATATTAAACGTATGTATGTAAATGTTACAAAAGTTTTACTAGTATTCAAACAGGGAAATTAGTTCCGACATTTCCCTCAAGGAAATCCGTTCAGCCTGTTTTTACAAACAGCAGGGGGAGTCTCTGTAGGAGGGAAAATTGTGATGGATAAAGTGTGTGTGTGTGTGTGTGTATATGTATGTGTGTATGTATGTATGTATATATATGTATGTGTGTGTGTGTGTGTGTATGTATATATATATATATATATATATATATATATAATATAAACTGCAGTTTTGATTTAGATTATCTAGAGATTCCCATCCCTAGTTTTAGTGCAAAAACATCCAGCTATGAATTATAGATTTTATTTTAAGGGGTTTAGCACGGACGCACTTGGAGACCCATTTCGGTTTTTAAAAGGTTCACGTGAGGCTAATTAATTAGTAATAACGTTGACTAAATCTACTGTACAAGCCAATCGGTATCCTGTCATTTGTGTAAAATTGTCAGTCATTCAGTTTTATTTGATGGGTTTATAGATTATTGCTAGGTTTTGCTGTCAGTCCATCAAATTAGATCACCGGTTTACTGCTTCACATTTCTTGAAGCCGAAAAGACATTCATACTTTGTCAGCCGGAATTGGTAAACCAGTTTGCATCAAAGATGCAGGCTTGTGTTTGGGTTGTTTTTTTTTTTTTTTTTTTTTTTTTCTTGATCCAAACACCAGTGCACCCGTGAACTCATTAATGCCGTTAAAAAAAATAATATTAATTCAATGAAAAGCAGCCTTCTGTTGACACATTATTCTGGCTCAGCCCACATCACTGCAGAATTTGGGCCACTTATCTGTTGTTTATTGTTGTTCTGTATCTAAACACATTCCTGTCTTTGCAGCTAATCTTCAGGAGAAACTGACCGATTTCCTCCCCAAGTTGCTCGACTGCTCTACAGAGATCAGGAGCTTCTCCGAGCCGCCGAAACTTCCTTTATACTCTTCCCTGGAGCTGTGCGAGCGCTTCGGACGTGCCATGGCCTCCCTCACACTCAGCCGAACGCCCGCCGATGGCAGATGAGCCCTTCATGGACCTCTCTTAACCCTTCCCCCCCCCCCCCCCCTTACCTCCCCAAGCCTTCCTTCGAAGCAGGGCTGCTTCAACTGTTACTTCTGTTTAGTTTTCATTTTTATCATCATTATCCGTATCACTATCACTAGTATTTGGAGATTTCGCTCATCATTTAAAGCTAATATGGCACAGTGGGGAAGGACAATGAGCATTAACAAAATTGGATTACAAACTTTACAGCTTACAATTTGCAGCATGCTGCTCTGGCTTTATCAAGCGAGGTTAAATATGTATTTGGTTATTTTATTCTTGTTTTTATTTGCTTTTTTCCTCAACCGTCATTTTGGGGTTTTTTTCAAGAGTCGACCCTTCCTTCTTTTTTTTTAAAAAAAGAGTAAAAAGGAAAGACCTGCTTCTCAGCCACCCCTTTATTACAGCATCATCACATTCATTTTTGTTTTTCTAAAGGACGGGACTGAACGTGAAGACCAGGAGAGTCAGAGATGGCTTGAGATGTATAGAGGTGTGTGTGTGTGTGTGTGTGTGTGGGGTCTTTGACCTGAGGACTGCAACTCTCAAAGTTTTAAGCGCTGTGCTCGGCAGCTGCGGACACGCCCCCGCAGCTTGTTAATACGTTGAGAGAATAAAGTTTTATTTATGGCGCTTTTAGGCCGGATACTTGTTTTGTTCAATTAAAGCTTGTTATTTTGACTCAAGTGGGCTTCAAATGAACATGTGACACATTTCCTGGAGAAAGGGATTGGGTGGGAACATTCCATTCATGAACACGATCTTAGCGTTTTGCAATCCGTTAGGCTGTTCTACGCTCGGATAAACTTTCACAGCCGTACTCGCCGTCCAAACGGTCGCTGCAGTGTTGCTTTGCTCTACAGCGAACAGGAGTAGGTGCTGCGTTCGTGCATTCCTGAAAACATTTCCTGCAGGGAAAGAAGGGGCCACGTTTCCTGCCACACAGAACTTTGGCCTCATGGGATGTGACACAGTCATGCTTTGATACTTAAACACTGTGCTGAGCATGATATTATATTACGTCTCTGTTTACAATTGGCGGGGAATTGCCGTGTAGGGTATATCTCGTTCCAGAAAACCACGATCTAGTCTTAGAAGGTGATTAGCAATGCCAGCTAAAGCAACTGTAGTTTGGTTTAGAGCTTCAATTCAACACTTCATCCTGTTCAGGATCACAGTGGATCTGGAACCTATCGCGGGAACACTGTCCATGAAGCGGGAACATGTTCTGAATGTTCATCGCAGGTTAACATACACACACTAATTCATGACCACAGGTAATTCAGTCTGCAATCCATCTACCACCATGGTTTTTTTGTTGATGTTTTTTTTTTCAAAGTTAGAAGGAAACCAGAGAACCCAGTGCAACCTATGCTGACACCTGTAGAATGTGAATTTTTAAATGGACAGTAAGCCAAGGTTCAGATCTCAAACCCGAGACACAGCAGCTGAACGCTGGCAATCCAACCTGCTACAACACCAGTGCTGTCCATAACTGATCTAGTCAAGTTTACCATGATTGCACATATAATCGAGTCTACAGATAAATCCTGTACGAAGCAACCTATCACATTTCACCTTTTCAAAATGTTAGTTCATCCTGGATGAACTTGTACAACATGAGTAAGAGATGAAGACACGGGAAACAGTCTGACAAGTGAACCAGTACAAATGACAAAAACACAACAAGGGAGCTTTTAATGAGCACAAATGTAACCGGAGCAAGAACTGTTGGTATTAAATCTGTCAGTCGTCTAATTCCTTGATAAAAAGTGATAATTAGCTAAAAGCTCTCTCTCTCTGAATGAGAGGCACATGATGCAGGTAAGTTTTGGCCTCTGATGAACATTTTGAGTCGAAGAGAAGCTTACAAATGATATTTTTGTATTATTTGATCAAATATATCCAGCAACGATCAAATGTTTGTAAGTTCTTAATATTGGATGTTGTTGAATTCTCAAATCGGATTAGAAAGTGCTGATTAATTTCCTATAGCAGCAGCTCTGACAATAGTTCCTGCTGTAATTATATATCAATGCTCTGGTTGTAATATGTTATCGCTTAACAGTTTGGTACAGGTAACCGTTTATACACGTAATAAACAGATAAAAATATCAATTACGACGACGACGACAAAAAAAATCGAACATAATTGTACGATACGGTGAACTTTTCTGTAAGGAGATGTTTATTCAACATGTTTTCGAAGGAGTCTCCAGTGTCAGCACCTTGTAACCCTAAGGTAAATTTTTTCCACCGTAGGAAAAGTCTTCAGGGTGTAGAGATCACGTCTGTGACAATACAAATGGTTAAAAAGCTTGACGTGAATTAATAATTTAAAAATTAGAAAATTAAAAAACATTCCTGCAATCACATCACCCTGTCACTGATACTTTTCCTTTAACAACATTCCTCCTAAAGTGTTTTTTATATATATATATATGTGTGTGTGTGTGTGTGTGTGTGTGTGTGTGTATATATCTATCTATCACCGATTAGTCGAGACCGACCTTCGGACACTCTATGCATCATCACTCTCCTCGTATTTCATCGACGTGTTCCACAAAGCATTTCGGCAGAAGTAGTGGGGTAATTTGCCATTGCTTTCCCCACCCCTCCCCATTTATCCGGGCTTGGGACCGGCGTGTAGCTTCTGCCAGACACACGGCTGGGTATACACACTCACACACCTATTCATACACTACGGACACTTTAGACACGCCAATCAGCCTAACATACATGTCTTTGGACTGGGGGAGGAAACCGGAGTACCCGGAGGAAACCCTTGACACACGGGGATGCACATGCAATCTGTGTGAGGCGAACGTGCTAACCACTAAGCCACCGAGCGCCCCCATATATGTATATGTATATATATATATATATATATATATATATATATATGTGTGTGTGTGTGTATGTATGTTTGTGTGTTTGTGTAAATAATGTATATATGTATATATATATATATATATATAAGAATGTGTGTGTGTATATATATATGTGTATATATGTGTGTGTGTATATGTATGTATATATGTATATATGTGTATATATATATGTATGTATATATATGTATATGTGTATATATGTATGTGTGTATATATATGTATATATGTATATATCTATATTTATAAGAATGTGTGTGTGTGTATATATATATGTGTATATATGTGTGTGTGTGTGTGTATATGTATGTGTATATATGTGTGTGTGTGTATATGTATGTATATATGTGTGTGTAAATAATGTATGTATGTATATATATGTATGTATATATGTATATATATGTGTATATATGTATATGTGTGTATATATATGTATATATGTATTAGTGTATGTACAGTATATACACACACACTATTAGAAAACTTTTGCCAGCTGTACATTTATTTACACTTTGCTTTTTAGCCTTAAAGCCTTTCTCCGGGGTGTGAGTACTTTATTTCGGTGTTAACCATCAACTATTAACGTGTTTTAGTCCGAGTATTTGTTGAAATTCCCGGTTTATAAAATAAAAAGAAGACGCGTGAAGCGATTCTGAGGCAAGTACAGTGAGTCACGTGACCGCTGTATCCCAACTGATCATTCACGCGACCATGAGGAACGGGATGTATTGTGAATACTGACGTCATCACGTCAGAACGGATCGCTTCGCTCATTGGCTGATCGATATCATTTTTTTTTTTTTTTTTTTTGGTTTTTTTTTAATTAATTAATTAACGGAACATGCTGAGGGGGAACAAAGCGTCACTCAATAAACAGTCTGACACCGAAGAACCCGAGTGTTTACCTCATTAGAGAAGCCACAGCGGGGTAAAGAGTGCATGAGCTGAGGTAAAAAGTGGTTTCTGTCGGATATGACTGTGCTTTATCCGTGTGTCCACTCGAAAAAACGAGTTATTTCGTTGGAAAGGATGCTAACGCTATGCTACCTGCTCTGTTTTAGCCTCTGAGGCTGTAACTAGTTCATAACTGATGGGTTTTAAGATGCTATTAATGGACCTTTTTGTAATACCCCCCCCCCCCCC
>JAFFST010052483.1:202072-215146 GCA_022414735.1 Noturus placidus
TTTTTTTTTTTTTTTTTGTTCTTTGGTATTTTTAGTAGTTTCTCACTAGGCAATAGGAGCATCGCTTGTATTTCAGTGGTACTTTTTTTTAAATAAAGGCAAATCCGGATAAGTTTACTCTTAAGGAGTAACCAAAACAAACCTTTTGGACCAGTTCTGCTCATATTTTCTGGTCTGTACGTTCCTCAGATACCAACTTTACCCAAACATCCATGACACAGTGTTGTGTGCATCATGATTGACCCGAACGACATACCGTAAGGGTGTAATTTGAGTCAATCTGAAGGTGGATTGAAGTGTCGTTGTGAATCGTTTGTGCATTTCCGCTAACAACCAGCACATGATGTCATGCACAGGATTTCCTCACTGTTGCTCTGTGATCAACAGTGTCCTTTCACCTGGGGTTTTTGGGTTTTTTCCCCGTCTTTATAAAACACTACTAATTCGTGCATATAATAGCTACCTAGACAGTTTACATCTTTGTTAGGCTGAGAAGGTCATTGTTTTCCTGTTCTATAAATGCAAAGCAATTTTGGTTCTGTAAATTTCCTGCATAGCACAGAGGAGAATTATAATTACGCCTTTGTGTATCGTTCCCACTGTGGTTCTCTGAGCATTTTGCTGAGTTGACAACATCTCAGGCGGTGGAAAATGCCAACGGGTTGTTTTTTATTTATTTATTTATTTATTTATTTATTTATACTTAATTCTGTTCGTCGTAGCAGTAGAGGGATGCGGTTTCAGCATGAGGAATTTTAAATTAGGGTACTTAAACGGACAGCGGAAAGCAGCACGCCATGAATTCGATGTAAATAGGTGAGGTTAGTTTAGGTCCGCCTTTATTGTCGACCAGTTGCGCAAATAGTAAACGAGTTAAATGGAATAAATAAGGTTGTGGTGCGATTAAGATAACAGTGTACAGGTAAAGGTAAACAGAATGATGCGTACCAGTGATGCAATTGGGTTCAATGCAATAAATAGGAATTGAGGTGCAGAAGGTACATAGATACGCAGTATGAGACAATAGGTACAGTGGATTACAGTAAACGTAGATGTGCAAAGTAGTCTGTTGTAAATAACTGACGGGGAATTGCATTAATGTGCATGTACTTATAATCATCACGGATAACAGCGGTAATGTCCGATAAAAATAGTATAAATAGTCTGTGGGCTGTATGTTTATAGGACCTTGTCTTTATTAAGCTCATATTTTTTTAAGCTCAAGATGTTGTACTTGAGGATTACTTGAGGAAACACGATTACGCAGTGTGGTGGGCGATGAAAGCTGCTCAGCATTAGAAACGCGTAAAACGTCGATTTTATCGCGACCGCGGACCTCTTTTTTTTTTGATTGTGGAAATAAATCATTTTGCATCTAGTTTTAATGTCATGGAAAGAGACATTCCTGACAGCCTGATTTGTTTCCAGGCCTGCTGAGTATGATCGTTCATTGATTAGCGCGCGTTTATTTGCGCTTATTATTTCTTCATATCGTTATTCTTGATAACACAATGCCCTTCGCAAAAAAGATTTGCATTATGACCCCCTGAGTAAAGCACTAGTAATTAAAATCTCGGCATTATTCAAATTAATCTTAACTGCTCCGGTCAATTAGGGCGATGCTCTTCCGGCCCATGTTGAATGGCATTTTTATTTATTTTTTAAAATCGATTTCAAGGGTGTTTATGGAGTCACACAGAAGAGGCTGCGTTCACGCTCTCCAAAGTCAGATGCTTGAGATTCATAATGCATCGATTGGTTTTCTACTGTAAGAAGAAGAAGTTGCTCGAGCTGAGCAATCTTTAGTCCAGGTAATCAATGCATCTTATTCAGAAACGTATTAAGCTTCCAGGTTTAATTGAATGCGTGTTATATTCCTGACCTTGCAAAAAAAGAAAAAAAAAAAAAGAGGAAAAGACTCAGCCATGTCTTGTTCTATTGAACTGGGCTTAAGAGAGACCTCGGGTCGGCTGAGCCCCTCAAAGAGATGCCTTCCTTACTCAAAGTTGACATTAATTAAATTAGCACTACTCATGCTGTGGCATTGTTATCGGGGACTTCCCTTTTAATGGACTGATTTCTCACCACTAATGGAGCCCTTGACTAACGCAACCCACGTTAGTCCCCAGACAGGGAATTTTGGGGTTAAACATACAGAAAGATTTTGGTTCATCGCCCATGTATTTTTCAAAAAATCCAGACTTTTGACTAGGAAGCGTAATCTGCCTAGCAACACACAGCGAGGTGAAGATTTCTTTGTATGGAACTGATAGGAATGTGGTGGAGTGGCAGTCGCTTCCGTACGACGTCGACTGTTGTTTTAACGACGCATTTAACAGAGTAATTTGGCCAACTAATCGCCTGCACTCCTATTGGCCACGTGTTTTTCAATATGCATCGTGCACCAGCTCTCTCCTTCCCTTTTCCCTTGTCAACAGCCCCGTTTCTGTGCTCGTCCCCGCCCGCAGGAGGCGGCTGTAGCCAATGAGACTCGCTGAAAAAGTGCCTGTTTAGTCTCGGCCCCGCGCTGCCCGAATTGATTGGCAGTCGGGTCAAAGTCATTTTCTTGGCTCGTTGCTTGGCAAACCCCTGCAAGCATTTAAGGAAAGGTAGAAGGCTCTGGCTTCTTTCCATTGGGAAACGGAAGATCTCTTTTTCATAGATGTACCTTGCCCTCCACCTGGCTTTCTCCTCTCCCCACAGAGCTTTAACCCAGAAAATGAGGGCGCAGGAAGCTTTTTACTAAATTACATCCAAAAAGAACTGCATGTGCAAGTTCTTCATCGTGTTTGCGTCTAAAAAATAAATAAATAAACGCATAGTCCTAAATACACATTTTAGCATCTCGTCCAGCAACCCCCCCCCCCCCCCACCCCCTCTGTGTTTTGTTAGAGGAACTGATGCAGATCATGTTCAGGGCTTGCAGAAGGATTGTTTGCCCGTGCGTACAATCGGAATAACCATCACAACGTACGAACTCCTTTAACCTGCCTACTGCTCTTACCTTGCATGAGGCAATATTAAATTTGTGGTGATGAAGCTCCCTGCTGCAAATCCATTTGGCTTTGAGACCAAAATAACACTTCCTCCCTCCCGAGCCCTCTAGAATAAGATGCGGATATATAACGTTCCTCAAGCGCTTATATCCGGTCATGCAGGCTTTCATTGAAGATTAACAAGGCATTTAAAAATAATGTTTGACATTTCATTTTCACCAGGAGTGCTCCGGATCAGACATGATGGATGTGTGCACTTGACTGCATTAAAATGTAGACTCCATTTTAATAGGGGGGGTTGGGGGGTTTTAGTGCCTATTAGTAATAAGGCAAATTAAAAATTTTATACGATAGTCCATCAGATCTACCGACATTCTTGGATTAAGTCAATAAATAACCACATTTAAGTTAAATGCAGTGATTATCGATCGACTGTATTTTTCTCTGCCTCTGCCACCCCCTGTGCATTGTGCACTTGGTTCGTCCTGATGGTGGCACCACATTATGGCTGTTTCGCATTACAGGGACGTCTGACTGATATTCCCCCCCTGTCTGGTTTGTAATGGTTTATCCGGTCCTGTGGGAAAATCTTTTTTCTTCTTCTTCTTCTTCTTCTTCTTCGTCTTCTTTTTTTCTCGGCCCCAGTTGAACTTTGACCTTGAGCCTCCTGCTTTTCTGGATATGAAATTGCCCTTTTTTTGGACATTGAAGCTGGGGGGAGGATACAAACACAAAGATGCGGATGACCCAGTGCGTAGTATAGATTAAGGACAAAGAGGTACACTTATGGTTAATGTCTGTCTTTTTTTTTTTTTTTCCCCCTCCAGTTCTCAAGGAATAATTTTGGACAATGGAACATTTGAAGCAGAGGACGCCGTACATAATGCATAATTCATGTATGTTTATGAATGCAATGAGGGTGCATATACACGGATGGCGTTGAAACGATTTGAATTTTCCACTCTTACTTTCTTTTTCGTCTTTTATTGTTACTCACCGTCCAAGTTTCAAACAAAGTGAAAATTATTATTATTTGTTTTGTTTTTTTTGGAGGTGAAGACGCTTGGTGCGTGGTTAGACACGCCACACTGTTCGACTTTAAGCCTACGTTATGGGCAAATTAAAGAAAAGAGGATATCGTGTAAGGTGTTGTGCCAGCACGAGCCATCAGAACAGCTTCCGTGCACCTTGGCATGGATCCTACACATCTCTGAATCTGCTCTAAAGGGATGAACATCGTTCTTCTAAAAGATATTCTTCCAGAATAAGCTTCGATGCTCCCTGGGATAGGCTCCAGGTTCCCCCGTGGCCCTGTAAAAGTATTCTTCAAGGACTGTTCCTTACTTATTTGAAATAGAATTTGTTTTCTCTCAGAAAACACTGGCTCATGTTCACTAAGGGTTTTAGATCTACCAAACGCCGAAAGAGTTTATCTTAACGCGCACGCGCGCCTTCACGGCCACCGAACCCGACCTCGCCTGAACACCTAGTCTATCATTTAGGGAAACTTTCCACCATGTAGCTTATTTCTGAACGTTACCTTTCCGATATTCGCCTCCGTCTTTGTTCTGCACTTCTTCACCCACTTAAGCTTATTTGTCATTAATTAATCAGGAAGCGTATTATTTTATTCAACTGTGAACGATTCGGTAACTACAGAGAGACTAATAGGAAAAGTATGGTGTTCAAGAGAGCTAGGAACAGTGTAGATCCAGACCCACTGAGAGGTGCTGGGTGTGTAAGGAGTATAAGTTTGACCTTGTGTTGGTTTATCTTTTAATCACAGTGTTACCAAGGAAACTGGTGAAATTCTCACAAGTCTACTCATGAAATGGATCGGGGCAGGTTTGTGGTTGTTTTAATATGTGGGAATGGAGCTGTTTTTTCTTGTTAGCTGCAAATTCCTACGGATTTTGTTGAGTGGAAATACTTATTTTTGCCCGACTCCTTCCCAGTCGTCGATATAATCATAAAAAATTGCATTTGGCAATATAGAACACGTTTTTACGCAAACAAATACACGTATTTTTACCCGTCGTCTTTGCTGTCACGAGTTCAGAGAAATAAACAAAACTGCCTCCTCGTCCTTTGTCGTCCACAGCGGAGATATTAAGTCTTAAATAAAGCGCGTTCATACAATCCCTTGTTCTGGTCTATGGGCAGCGGGAGTAGAAGAGTGTCCGCTCTGATGCTATCTGCCGATGCAGGCACAAAGCAGACGGGCTCAGGGTAATTGAATCCACATATCGAGTTTTGCGGGCTGGATTCCTCAGGGCCAAGGCCTGGCACGCATCTCTCTATGGAATGTTGGTCTGAAAGTATCGCCACTGAGTCTTTCCCGTTCGGCCCGCAAAACAGTCCACGATACGTTTGCTTCTGGAGAGAACTCTTAGATGCTCATCTGTCACTTAGAGGAAATAAAAAGCCCGGACGTATCAGGTCAGAATCAGAAACTCTCGAGCGAACGATTAGACTTATTTGTTGAGGAGAGTACCGAGTTCAAAACCGAAGTGATTTAAGGTTATTGAATGGAATCCCAAGTCTGAGCGGGGCACAGGGAGAAGAAAGCAAACTTCCAATAGCAGCTTTTCACTACAAGTATTCCACAAAGACTCTTCATAACCTGTTGGAGAGGGTGATGGGGGGGGCTGTTCTGCCTCGTACTCATGGTTCTTATCTAAATTCAGTCACTTGTTTTATCGGTATTTATTAAGATTTATCCAAACTAACAAACTATCTGGAAATACGGGGCGGGGAATATTAGTTAGCCGTCTGCTGCGTTTGCTGACCGATATCGCATCTTTTACGTTCTGCTCCAGAGATACAGTTTTGTTTTCGTCCTCTAAACACACCAAACGTACGAGAGGTCTTTATTTAGGTAATCGGCTACGTGAGACGAGGCAGAAGCTCTTCAGCGGACGTATAGGATCGCAATCTGACAAGCCTGGTCTATATAATGTGACACTGAATCGATGTTACTCGAATTAAGTGCGAAAAGTCATTAAGATTCTTTATTTACAGTCATTTCACATAATTCACATAATTAGCCAATCGAATAAATTAGATTTCTGGCCAGCAATCGGCAACAGCTACCCGTGTAACGAGATCTCATGCAGTTCGTAGGAATTCCAGCAAATTAAGTTTGTAATTATTATTATTTTTTTTTGCCAGACATTTGTGCGGTGTCGATCCAGGATGCCGTCTCGTTTACAAGACTTCGGTCCTGGCACTTGCGCGTGAAACTGAACTGCTGGCCGTGAAAATATCAGACCGACTTTGGACAGAGCAGAGCATTCCTGTTCTCCGTCACGCAAGCCGGCGCTCACACTCTGTGCACCAGTGACGGGCAGCATGCCAGGTGGAGGTTGCCATGACTCCCAACACCACTCCTACCCGCTCCCTCCAATCTGTTTCTCCCCTGGATGTTGCCGGATTTTTGGGGTAGGCAGGGCTAAGGGTTTTGATTTAGACAAAAGATGTCTTCACACCGTCAGCCAAACGGTTCGGTGGAACGCTTTTCCGATCCCGAACCGGAGAACTGTTTGACCTTTCGGCTGAGGTTTTGTTACGGTGCCAGGACAGAGAGTCATAGAGGGAAAGAAAGAGAGAGAGATGGGAAACTTGGAAAGCAGAGATGGTTGTTTCCTTTTTTTTTCCCCCCCCGCCTTTCGATGCCTGAGAAAATGGCGGACGGCACAGCACAGTGCAGACCTTTACCTGAATTTCCCGAGATCTCTGGATCCCATCCCAGGCTGATTTAGATTTGGCGCGGCGCTCGTATTTGTTTAATTTTTATTTAAATTTTTTTTACCGCATCTTGCGACTGTTTCTTCTCAGAACGGGAAGAAAGCGTGTTAGAGGAGGCAAACGCTTCAAATATTCCCACAAGAAAAATGCATGAAAAGTCCAGATGAATAGGTGAAGTGTTGGTAAGCTGGCACAGACTTTGCCATTGTTATAAAAACCCTGGCACCAGTCGTCTCGAATCCACGTGAATGTCTCAATTCTCACTGAATGTTCCGCGACTGAACATGACGAGCTGTGTTCATGACGATACAGTTTGGCAAGTTTCCTGCCCGGGCAGCTTCTTTGCGCTGTGGTAAAACCACTCTGTGTGCAGTGTTACCATGTTAAAGCACACTGCATACACACTTGCAACGGGCTGCCCGAGCAGATCCCTGCTGAACTTTGGTGATTCTTTGTCTTTTAAACGGATAAAAAATTGGAGTGATTCGCAATCAGTGGAACTGCACATCTGATTGTATCCTGCATTGTTATATTATATTATAGATAGACTGCAACCTTTAGGAAACACTTCTATAAACGTATAAGTAACGTATCAGAAATACGGTAGTTATAATTATGTGATTCCAGTGATGCATCTGGCTGCTCCAAAATACTACAGTGTTGTGTCTGATGATGTGACTGATGATTGAGCAAGTTCTCTGTTTGTTTGTTTGTTTTTTTAGTGCGACGAGCTAAGTGCGTACGATGCGTTTCCGGAGCCGTGCTACATCAGGTAAGCTCTCCACCGTAATCTCGTACACTACAGATGAGATGTCTAGCAGGAGAGCGTCACGAGGTCTTCTCACACCCGGGCGTAATCGCTCGACACTGTCGACGTGCTAGTTTAAGGTCGTCCAGCTACTCTTGTCGTAATTTGTCTCGTTTTCTTCAAAAGAATAAAAAGTTTCCGCCTCGATTAGCGTTGGGAATTTGTGACGTAGACATTTGTGACATTTGTTGTTTTTATTGAGTTTGTTTTGCTGTTGTTTTTTTTTTTGTTTTTTTTCGAGGACGAACCACTTGCCATAAACCCGTAGATCCGATCTTGTGGCAAATCTAGCAACCCAAGTTCGCTTCTGTGGGTCTCTGTCACTGTGGTGCAATCGGCCATTCTCTGCCCAGTTTCATCGCAGTGGATTATTTATGTTCCGTAGTGGGACGTTTTGGTTTCTCTTTAAATTTAATACCAGTCATGAGGAAAGCTCAGCGGAACAGTACACGCCATCTCCTTAATCATCAGAAAATCCCTGGTAAATCTTTTTTTTTTTTTTTTTTTTTTAAACGAGTGTTGTGCTGTATGTGTGAGATTTGTTTTCCATTTCAAGCTCCAGATCTGAACCACCAGCCTACAGAGCAGACCCTGGATTCGAGAAGAAACCGTGTACATCCAGGTTGAGGTAGTAGGTTGTATGGTTTAGAATTACACCCTGGGAGTTAACTGTACAACCTTCTAGCTTTCCTTGGAGTACACTCATGTCGTCCAGTGAGACCTCGTCCTGATGGAAACATCCCGCAAACAAGGAGCTTTGCTTTAAAGACGTATATTTAGCTCAGCTTTCCTCGAGAAAATCTCGTTTCGTTACACAGAGTGAAGACTTTGCAGGGAATTTGAATTTGGGAGTGTGAGTGTGTGATATACATTAATTTCCTACAAGTGCTGGGGTAACAGCTTTTGAATGTCAAGCGGTGGGTGCGTCTCACTTTCAAGTCATGTGTGTGATTAGTCTTTTAATGAGTTTTCATTTGTAGAAAGCTTTGCCTGTCCCTGAGGTTAGAGCTGACCAGATGTTTCCCATTTCCTCTCTCTTTTACCTCCTGTTTCTTCACTTTCTGATCGTATACCGAAGCGATTAGGGTGTAATAAGACGCCGTCGCGCTTCGCAGTGAGAAGCCGTTGCAAACTAACTACTATTATGTTGCTCAGAACAGTTTTTGTGATTGAACTTAATTGTCTAAGTATAGACCATATGTACGTCTTGAAAGTACGTATTTACTCTTCGTAAACGGATCGTTAAGGGTTCTTAGCTATGATATTGTCGAGTTCTCGAATCGGATTGGTCAGGAATGATAGGTTTGATTTAAAACACTCGTTCTAGTACGTTTCTATAGTAACAGCTCATGGCGGCCGGTCGACATTATCTAAGACTGTTAATCAACAGATAAAACCGTGTTGTTTTTTTAAATTTTTTTTTATCAAATATCAACTTATAACCATTGAATCTTTATGTTAGGACATGGTTATGTAGCATTCATGGAAGGAGTCTCCAGTTTCAGCACTTTGTAACAGTGTACTATTAGAGTAGTGAGGAACGACTGCTTATAACTGTCACGATTCAAAGGTAGAGACGGAAGCAAGCGCAGATTCTTAAACATTTAATAACAAACAAACATACGAAACACTCTACAACAAGGAAACAAAACACCGTGGCGAAGACAAAATACAACAAAGAGCACATTGCAAACTTTGACTATATTCAAGAGTGCTAATTACCAGGAACGTTAATCAGGTGCAGGTGGTCATGTGACAATGAAGCAGTGGCTGTTGGGAACTGCAGTTCAGAGTTCCCTTACTGATTTCATGACAATAACTGATATAATGTAAGAGATAACATGAACTTGCTTGTTTCATGGACGTTCCATTACTTTAAACGTAACTGTAAACAGTTAAAAAGTACAGTATGACATTATTCGTAAATAAAATATATTTTTAAAAAAGAATCATTGCTGTGGAATAAAATGCTTTGGGATGTGCTGTTATGGGACTATTTTCCTATAAGCGCATATCTCAAAGTGTTTTATTATTCCTTATCTATTCTACATAGAAATCGAAGGACATGCCTAGATTCCTAGTTTAATCTTCTTATTTTGTTTTGAATTTTTTTCCTCCTTGAAAAGTATGAAAGTATGAAATTCTTTCAACGTTTGCGCGAGATTCGTAATTAACCTCATGCGGAAACTCTGGCGGAACCCGCTGGCCTCGAGCGACTCGAGAGGTTCACGTTTAACGCGGTTGTGTGGATAAGTTACACGGCTAAGTTACGTAGATAAATTAACCCAACAGTGAGTTTTTACGTTAATGCGATGTTTAATTAAGCATCCTAAATGCACTTTTACCGTCGTGTGCACTTGATGATCGTTCTCCGCCTTCCTCGAAATAATTCATGAATTTACATTTACATTTATTCATTTAGCAGACGCTTTTATCCAAAGCGACTTACAAATGAGACACACTCACACACCAATGGTAGCAGAGTGTCTTGCCCAAGGACACTTCGGCATGGGATCACCCGGGCCGGGATTCCAACCACCAACCCTACGATTAGTGGATTAGTGGACAACCCGCTCTACCGACTGAGCCACAGCCGCCCTTTATGAATTTAAACATAAAGTATTACGCAAGTATTTCGGGGGGGGGGGCTTGTGGGACACATATGGTTTTGTAGCGTACACTTTTAAACATGGAGGAAAAAAGTTTGCGAGCGCACAAGCCTCTTAACCGCTTAATACGACGTGACAGCGGAGTTCACATTACGGTTTCCTTTAATGCGGCGGGTTAATTAACTTTTCCCCTTCTCGAGGGGGAGAGCCCACGCTCTCAATTAGTGGTATTTGGCAGAGTTTATTTTTTTGTTGTTGTTGGAGATTTAATCCGCTGCTGTGTTCACGTACAGTACACAGCATGCACTGGCTGTAATGTCATAGTGCACCTACACTGTAAACACACGGGCTGAACTGCAGCGCTCTTTGCACATCAGTCCTGAAGGCTCTTGTAAGATATTATTGATGATAATAGGTAGTGTTATATCTCGATCCATTCTGTTGCTGCATTTAGCTTGAAGGTATGTAATTTTCTCCGAGCTCACACGCCTGCAGAGGTTAAAGCGTATATCAGTACTTGCGAGAGTCAACAATGTTCTTTTACATCAGGAGCTGAAGGTCAGCGTCATTATATGGTTAGTTTTCACCTTTACTCATGTGCACATAATCGGGGTAATGTCTGATACGATCGGCATGCTTAATTAATATCGGTATCATAAACAGTGTATTTGAGATACTGCCCAAATAGGTATAGGTACGCCATGGCCAGCTTGTGGTTATCAAAATATATCATATATATGACATAATCTATTAGGCATAATCTATTGTTTCATTGTTTATATCCACGTTTATATCAGTTCATCAGGGGCTGATTTCTTTCTCAGTTTTGCTCTACCTACCTCTATCTGTGACATAGTGAGATATATATATATATATATATATATATATATATGTAATGTATGCATGTATATGTAATTATATTCATTTATATATATTTTTGTTCTGGTCATATGACTGGTCATTCGTGCAGTGGTCCAGTCATCCAGTCATGTGGCAGCAGCGTAATGCAGCTTCAGGTTAAGAGTTTGGGTTACTGTTCACCGTATCAAACATCAGAATGGGAAAATAATGTGATCTGTGTTTCAGCAGCAGTTAACAGTGTCACAGAATGGTGCAAAAAAACAAAAAACATCCAGCGGACGGCAGTTCTGCAAACAGAAGTGCCTTGCTGATGATAGAGGACAGGAAGGCTGCGGTATCTCACATAACCACTCTTTACAACCGTGGTGAGCAGAAAAGCACCTCAGAACACACAGGACTCAATAAATCCTTGAGGCGGAGTTCCACTTGCGTCAGCCACAAACAGTGGGGGCAGGAGCACCCCAAAAAAAAAAAGATTCAGATTCCTGCACTGTGCTGCTGCCACGTGATTGGCTGATGGGATAATTGCTTGAACATGTGAACTTGTATGCATACAAGTATTGCTAATAATTTTGTCGGCTAATAATTTTTGAATCCGAGAATCCGAGCCAAAAAAATGCAGATTCCTGTTTCCTCGGTAACGGCGCAGCCCCGCTGACGTGCCACCTCGCCTCTATTTAGGTTTTTTCTTTTTTTTCTTTCTAAGCTCATGTCACTGCAGCACACCTAACACGTTAACCTCAGCGATCGAGAGGACGAGTGTGAAATACACTCGCAGGTATTATGAACAGGGATAAGGTGGATTACTTCACTTCGCTCGATTACTCCATTTCTCAAAATGTCTAGGATAAAATCGAGACGTAAATAGGCTAAGCTCAGATTGTGGGATCGAAGTACGAATTGCACAACAGTTTGCCAGAGCGCCGTGGTGATTTTCTTGGTTTGAAAAAAAAAAAAAAGGATCGGTACATCAACCAGTCTTGTGTTTAACACGCTTGCTGTTTGACAACACGGACTTGAGACACTTGTAAAAATGGCACGCATGAATGCAGTCTGTCTTTCAGTGACTGTGTGTGTGTGTGTGTGTGTGTGTGTGTGTGTGTGTGTTGGGTTATATAAAAAAATAAAACGGACAACTCTGTTGAAATTCCTTGTTATGTCCACATTTAAGGAGCACATTGCATTTCCATTCATCCATTCAACAAACCACGCATCATTGTTAATAATAACATGACAAACCACGTTAAACTGAGGTTTGGATATCAGCACACACCGACCCGGCTTCCATGAGCGAGCCGTTTTCATCCTTCACTGCCTCGTGTGTTTGCTTAGCCTCAGTGAAGGCTTCCTCCATTTCACGAGGCCTTGTCATTCTACCCAGCGGTCCAAACCAGTGATTTACAGACCCAATCCAGACCTAAACAGGACGTACGAGACTTTGGAACCGGTGTCTCGGTGTTATGGTCTCCGCAGCGTATTGCGTCCGTCTTCGATATACAGCCTCGCGTCACCCGCAGGAAACCACGGAGCATCTGCATGAAGTATAGCGTGTAGCGCTCAGGCATACAGGACGACTCGTCCCGAACCTTCGTTCTTCCCCCTCTCGCTCGGCACGACACGGGCGCTGTCTCCGCAGAACGAGGACACAGGGGTTGCTTTGGCTGCACGCCACTGCTTGCGAAGCACATCCGAGCCGACCGGAGAGAGGAGAGAAAATACGGAGGAGGTTCTGAAAGCTGTCGCGTCGTTTCACTGCCATGAAGTAAGACCTGTCGAATGTCAGGCAAATTGATTTCGGAGCGTGAGTCACTGAGCATCATTCATCAGTACGGTGAGACGTTGTAAATGAGTGTTTTGACTTGAAGACTCAGGCGGAGGAAACGCAATTAGGAATATGAATTGAATCAAAGGAGAGATCGGAGAAACTGATGTGGAATTTATGTGTAGATCCATTACATAAATTCTCATGCCTCGTGTGTGTGTGTGTGTGTGTGTGTGTGTGTGTGTGTGTGTGTGTTTCCTTAAATGGCTGGGATTCTCAGCAGCTCAGTGA
>JAFFST010052483.1:239566-249975 GCA_022414735.1 Noturus placidus
ACCTTTAATAATAAACACCTTCATTTACAAATTGCATTTTGTGTTTACTTGTGTTGTCCTTGACTATTGTTTAAATTGGTTTGATGTTCCGAAACACTTAAGTGTGACAAACATGCAAAGGAACAGGAAATGAGGAAGGGGGCAAACACTTTTTCACACCACTGTATGTTTTGTTTTCAAAATGTGCATATTAATCAAAATGGCCACAACATTTCCCCAGAATGCAACAAATATAGCCCATATATGATCAAATTATTGTACAATAATAATAATTGTTTAATGTCCAGACATGTATTTAAACGATCACACGGGTCTAAACGTCTGGCCAGTCTTCCTTTTCATACATACATACATAAATATAAAGTCATCCGGACAAGGTAGTACTAAGGACTTCTGAATATTTACCATGGTTTGTTATGTGCCTCCCAGGGCTCTCTGGAACTAGTGCGAGTCATCATGTGAGTCACTCAGACTGTAGGTCATAATCTAAATGATATTATAATATAATGTATTGTCGTTAAATTATGAATCAGACCGAATAGGACTGCAGAAGTGCAGACATTAGAGTATAATTATATCTTGCAACAAGATGGCAATATTTCATGTTTTCAGCACTGTCAAGATCTCTATTATTAATTATTATTTATGTCGAACCATAAAAGACTCTTTTAAACCCTTAGACTACAACAGAAAGAATCCCACACAGATAAAATCAATAAAATGCTTCGAAAACCACACATTTTTTTTGATCTCCTGCATGAAACACTCTTTTCCATGAGCCATTATACGTAATGAAACATTCCTTAGGCTGATTGGCGTGTCTAAAGTGTCCATCGTGTATGACTGTGTGTGTGTGAGTGTGTATGTGATTGTGCCCTGTGATGGACCGGCACCCTGTCCAGGGTGTACCCCACCTTGTGCCCGATGCCTCCTGGGATAGGCTCCAGGTTCCCTGTGACCCTGAAAAAGGAGTAAGCGGTTGAAGCTGGATGGATGGATGGATGGATGGAAACATTCCTTTTTACAGGAAGTTAAAAGCATCATCCAAATTTCCTGACGATCATGCGAAGAAGAAAAGTAAGTTCTGATTATTTTCAGTCACGTTGTGATTTTCACTGCTGGGGCCACATTGAAAGTACAACCCCGTCAACCCAAATGATAGATTAAGATTAAATTGTTATTTAAATAATAATAACAACAATGTTATTTTTCTTAATTTACTTAAGTAAATGAACGTTCTTGTGTTATTAGCATGATTGCAAGTTAACTGCTTTTAATTTTATGCGTTTGAATCATCCATTAGTGGACATTCACATTGGATTGGGTCTGGGGATTCGAAAATCTTCACAGGCCTTTCATTTTAAACCAGAATTCATTTATTTTCAAAATGGATTTATTTTAAAGTGTGAGTGCTGGGCTTCAGCACTAGAGGGCAGCACCACCTCGTGGTTCAGCTTTATCAGCTCTTCAAGCTGGCTGTTGTATGGAAGGCCATTTTGTTCAAAACTAACTAACTAACTAACTAACTAAATATAATATAAATAAGCCCATGATATACATAACACTGTCACATTTCAGTTGGTCTTTATTTCATAGTAACAGGCTTTTATTTCATAATGACACTTTTACTTTTGTCTTATACATATTTTTTGTCCTTTTTAACAATTGCTTATTCTATTTCTTTTTGTTCTAATCTAGTAAAATTGTTACCTTTTGCGTTTCAGTCATAATATTATGATCTTGAATAACCTGAAAAAATATCTCACAAATTGCTTTTTTTTTTTGCAAATCGTGAGTATAATCTGCTTATATGATGTAATTAAATTTGCTGATGCAATAGCAACGCCAATTTGGAAATAATTCCAGTTCGGATGGGGAGGAGGAGGAGGCGGGGGAGGATCCTCTCACAGTGTTTCATCAGACTTCTTCCCCAGATCTGATGTTCTGCCGATCTGTCTCCTGAGACACGTGCTCCGTGAGATGCTGAGCTGCTGCTCTGTCTCTCACTCAGAGAAATGCTAAACTAATAGGAATTGATTGGCGTGTGATTGGCGCAGACACAGGCGCTGATTAATGTGCTGCTGTCAGCACTGGTGATGAAGACTGATTCACTCCGCAGGACCGGCGCCGCTGCTCAGCTCAGTCAGCCGCCATTTAAATGACTCTAATGCAAAGTCGGAGTCCAATTGTCATTACATTCACTGATTAAAGCAGAACCAGAAGGAGGAACATAAGGAGGAACGTGTGTGTGTATGTGTGTGTGTAGGGCCGGCACTACCTATATGAGTAAACAATTACCTAGGGCCTAAGGCTTGTAGGCGGGGCCTCCTTAACTGTAACATCCCTACATGCTAATCCACCAATCAAGACGGGCAGCAAAAAACTAGGCTCGTAGTCCACTGGATATAGATGAATTGTCACCCACCTTTAGTGAATGTCACCGTTTCAAACTGGGTCTCACCCTCTGAACGTAAGAAGAGATAAGGTACGATGAACAAAACGGACAAAAATGCACGTTTTCTGCAGCTGACTGACTTTAGGTCAGTGACTTATGATGGCGCTGAAATGATCACATCCTTCGGGGGATGCTAAGCCAACGGCTGAACAGGCACGCAAAGAGATTTCAGCTAGTGATGCAACTATGTGAGATGTCATCATCTATTTTGGATTGATTGTAGTGTGTTCTAAAAGTAAACTGGGCCTTGTTCTGTCGATCAGAGTCATTTAGATAAGAGTCATTTAGATCAGAGTCATTTACATAAGAGTCATTTACATAAGAGTCATTTACATAAGTCATTTACACAAGAGTCATTTAGATCAGAGTCATTACATCACAGTCATTTACATAAGAGTCATTTACATAAGAGTCATGTACATAAGAGTCATTTATATCAGAGTCATTTACACAAGAGTCATTTAGATCAGAGTCATTACATCAGAGTCATTTAGATCAGAGTCATTTCAGATGAGATCATTTGGCGGTTTATTCTGAGTTCAAAAGAGCGTGAGCGAATTTGTGAATTCGAGCGTACAATGACATTGCATTGAGACCTAACTAGCAAAGTACTAAAAGTAAAAGTAAAGACGTTTGTATTTAAAGTCAAAGAGCAAACGCACTAAAGCATTTTTTTAAGTACCTCAGCTGTCTGTATATCTTCTATATTGTGCTGATGTTTGCATTACTGTTTTAACATAACGCTTTATTTTAGTTTTCAAATCATAAATACTTGTTATATTTATTGAAATATAAGCATACAATTTTATGAAGTAATGAACTATTTGTTCTGCTTAGGAGTTCGTCTCTGTCACTTCCACTAGCAGGTGATTTGTGTATGTTGTGCATATTTAAGATGTTGCACTATAATACATAAAATAAAATGACTATATCTATAGTCTATATCGGTTCAGTAGGAGGGGGAAATCCTGCCCATACCCAACTAGGGAAAAAAACTAAGTATTAGGGTTAGAGTTAGCCTCCGGGGTTGAAGGTTTAATTCTCAGCTCCACCCTGTGTGCGCAGAGTTTTCATGTTCTCCCCTTGCTTTGTGGGTTTCCTCCGGGTACTCCGGTTTCCTCCACCGTTCCAAAGACACGTGCTGTAGGCTGATTGGCATCTTCAAATCGTCCGTAGTGTGTGAACGGATGGATGATCTCACACATGTTTAAATGAGTCCACGTGCACAATGTGCATAACGGTAACGGTGAAATTATTCCCCACATAATGGCGTTAATATGAGAAGCTCACACTGGATCACATGGGGAAATGCGTGTGATATTTCTGCAAGATGTTTACTCCTTGAAGCGAAGTTCGCTTACATTTTGGATTCATCGTGCTCCGTGTCTGAGAAAAATGCAACACCTTTTTTTCCCAAGGCTGTGAATTCTATGCGAAGCATTTTTGTCTCACCACTTTGTCTGGGTCTGATGGCCTCTGCCTCACACACTCCACATATTTCATTCATCTCCTGAGAATCATCAAAAGTAATGATCCAAGAGTAATGAATACGGTACGACCCTCATCATCACCACCACCTCGCTAATAAAGCTCCTATTTCCGTTGTGTCAGCTGTAAAAAAAAAAAAAAGACTCTTTCTGTTCTATCAGTTGGAGGGACATGACATTTCTCATATCAATAACATCTCTTTAAATCATCAGCACATCTGTTTTAACTGTTAAAAAGAGTGTATCTGTATAATATAAAAAATATTTTACAGATACACTACCATAAATAAAATATTACACTACCATAACATAGCTTTGTTTAACATAAGCTATTATTAGCTAGATTAGCTAGTTGGCTAGCTTATCACACAGGCTCTGTCGCTAAATGTTGTTTAGTCAGCTCATAACGAATTAGTTTTACACTGAAAGACGATCATTTAGAGCTGTGGTAGCAATTTCAATGCAAACAATAAAGCTGTTTAACACGATTCACTTTAAAAGTAAAGAAAACCTGGGGTTTTTTGTGCGTGTGTGTGTGTGTGTGTGTGTGTGTGTGTGTGTTCAGAATCTGTAACTAATACACTTTTTCTTTCACAGGCTTTTCTTGGAAATATGCACCTAGAGTGTGATTGGTGATGCGGCTATGACGAGCAGATGCTCTTCTTCATCGTCTGGCTCGTGCGCCTCGAGGTCGTTTCCTCTTTACAGCTCGGCTGCTTGACGAGCCTCAGCGATTGATTGCAACATTGGGAATGAGAGCTGATGGGTCTGTCGCAGACGTCGCCCATCGCCGTTATGTAAAGTGTGATATTCATCGACACTTGTGGGGTTTTATTTCACATTTTTATTCACAACACTGTCGGTGTGCTTGTCTGAAAACAAGCGTGACATTAGGGCCATCAAACGAAAGAAGAAATACCACTCGTGCATCATGCTGAGAAACATGACACACACAAACGCTCATTTTCTCATATCTACCCGAGTCGATTGCTTTCTAGCTGTCTGGAAGCATGAGCATGTTTCTCCCTAGTGTGTTTCATCTCATGAAGACAAAAAGCCCAGCAGAGAGCATGAGATATTTCCTTCCTTGCATAATCAGATGGATTTCTACAAGTGAGGAAAAAGAGAGGCCCACAGCGAGAATTAAAGAAGGTGATTATGACTTTGGTTGCATGGCAACACGTTTTGGTAGGCGACTAGCTGATTTACTGTAGCTTCATTTCAGACTCAAGGTTTAGACTCAGACTCAGAGCGTCTTTTAGAAACACAACCACTAGTGAGTCATGGAGAGCAGCGTGACTTTTCTGTCTAAACTCATCTTCATGCGGCCATAACAATAAAAGTACTATGTGTCACATCAAACACACGGCGGCTAACGTCATGTTCACGTGTGTGATCATGTTGTAAGGCCAATGGAGTCTAAAAATAAAAGGAAAAAACACGATCATGAGTCAAACTCATGCTTAAATAATCCCTGCTGTGTGGGCTTTGTGTAGCCAGGTCATGTTAAGATATTGTGTGTGTGTGTGGTAGCAGCAGTGTTTACTCAAGGTGATAAAAAACAGCACCTTTCTACTGTCTGAACTGAAAATCTGTTGGGTTTTTGGCTTGCCTTCATGATTTATGAAAACCTGTTTAATGTAAGTCAAAAGCAAAACACTACAGGTAGAAATGACAATTTTGGTCTGAGTTGTTGGATTAATAGCATCTCTAACATGTCTTCTCCATCCATTATCCATACCACTTATCCTACACTGGGTCGGAGCCTGGAGCCTACCCCAGCCTATACCATGGATGTGCTGCCAACCCATCGCAGGGCACAATCGTACACACATACACACAATTTGGAGATACAAATCAGCTTACAACGCGTGTATTTAGACTGGAAGAGTAACCTGAGTACCCAAAGGAAACCCCTGAAGTACGGAGAACCTGCAAACTCCGCACACACAGGGTGGAGGCTGGAATCTAGCCCCCAACCCTGGAGGTGCATGGAAAGTGTGCTAACCACTAAGCCACCGTGCCCCTTACATGGCTTCTCAAAATATCAAAATTCAGCAGTAATATGTTCATTTCAGCATTTAAAAAAGACAATTACTTGAAAGATCTTTAAACACATAATCGTTGAGATGGTGAAGTTTTGGGTGCAGAGATTAAGGCTGGGAGACATGACAAAAATATCATGTCACGACATTTCTACAGTATGATACACGATGCGTGATAGACGATATATAATTTAGCTAACAAACTGTCTGAAAAACATAAACAAAAAAAAAAAAAGAGATTTTTCTTGAATGCCTACAAAGAGAAAGATAAAATGTATATCAAATCAACAGCATTCATTCGGTACTTTCCATACATCTTCTATACTGCTTATCCTTCACTTCAGGGGAAACCTGGAGCCTATCCCAGGAAGCATTGGGAACAAGGTGGGTATACCGAGGGCGGGGTGCCAATTCATCGCAGGGCACAATTACATACACAATTCATACACTACGGACACTTTGGACACGCCAATCAGTCTACCATGCATGTGTTTGGACTGGTGGAGGAAACCGGAGTACCCGGAGGAAACCCCCACAGCACGGGTAGAACATGCAAACTCCGCCCACACAGGGCCACGGTGGGAATCAAACCCCCGACCCTGAAGGTGTCAGGCGAACGTGCTAACCAATACATCACCATACCAACAATATTTCAGACAATTCATATCAGCCCTAGCGGAGATATCTATTTAACATTCATAGAAGGAGTCTCCAGTGTCAGCACTTTGTAAAGGTCAGTCAGAGTTCTACCACTGGAAAAAGTCTTCGAGTAATTCTCTGTAACATGACAATTGTGTGGGGGTTTTTTTCTTTTACTTTTTATTAGCGTCGAGAGAGGAAATAAGGGATGCTGAAGAAATGAATGCTAATTGCTGCTTTAACTTGTTTTTGCTGTTCACTTACAAATATAAAACGCATACTTGATGGAAAATTGCTGTTTTATAAGAGGAATAAAACAGTCGAGGGTGTGCTGTTGTAATAAAAACCATCGACTTTAGTATCCGTCGTGTATGACTGTGTGTGTGTGAGTGTGTATGTGATTGTGCCTTGCGATGGACTGGCACCCTGTCCAGGGTGTACCCCTCCTTGTGCCCGATGCTCCCTTGGATAGGCTCCAGGTTCCCCCGTGACCCTGAAAAGGAGTAAGCCGTTGAAGATGGATGGACTTTAGTGTGATATTGACCTTACTCTGATTAAGATAATAATGTGATTAAGGTGTTTACATGAGTCGCTTTTAGAATACTCCTGTCATGTTCCCATTTTACATGTTTTAGAACATAATTAGATTAACAGCCCGCCTCATTAAGTCGCCACGCCGTCCAACGTCCCTGCAGAATTTCTTCGTTATGGTACCGTATACAGTTTTGGGTGTTTTTGTTTAATTTTTTAACGAACATTAAGTGCAGTTAATTATTTGTCATGCTGTACGTGCTAATAGACGACTGCTTGAAGTCGTGGGCTGCGTCTCAAACCTCGTACTCATCGCTATATAGTAGCCGAGGTACATGTATTTTTCCCCACTACAGGCCTATAGTAAGAAAGTATGCGGTTTGGGACGCAGCCGAACTCTTTTGTTCGCCGTAAATGTTGAGCACTGCCGTGTGTGATCATGTCCTGTCGCAAAATGCGGTGAAAACTCTCATGTGACCTTCATAATGCGATTAAGGTGTCTGTAATACACGTTCAAGATGCGACTAAAACAGGAATACTCCACCTGTCTTCATTCGATTAGTGTTCAATTCGATAATAACGGCATTATTTATCAAATAACCCTTATTTTTGTGGAATTTGAAGCATAACTTTCTGTATTCCTCAGTGAACTCTGAGGTGGTCCTTATAACCAATAGGATGCGGCTTTTTCGATCACGTGATTCACGAGTCAGTAATCAGCGCTCTAATTAAATGGCGTCACTTTATTGGCCTTAGCGGGTTGTAACAGTGGAGCAGCTTAGCAAAAGTAACAGAACGTATACTTATATTTCCAAATAAACATCTAAAAATGCAGCTCAAGAGCGAATAGAGAGGAAAGAGAAGGAGTTTGACAGGGCAAAGTTGTATCTGGTCTTCATTCATGACTGTGAACTTTCTGGTAAGCTGGTTAATATATACAGTAACTGTTAGCAAGTTGCTAACGGTTGGGTATTTTTAAAACTCCAGCTATTAGCTAACAAACTAACAGGAGTCTGTTTAGGGTGAACACCGAGCGCTCACCGAGGCGAGTTAAAATGGCGGCGCTGTAAACGTTTACACGGGCAATTCTGTACATGGCAGTTTTATACAGGATCATTACTGTATACAGAATACAGTGTTCGTTTTGAGTTTGTTCATGTAAACATAACATACAGAAACAACAAACACTTCAACTTTTATAGAGTAACTAATTTAAATATTGTAGCCTTCTTAGTAAGGGTCCATCCATCTATCCATCTTCATCCGCTTACTCCTTTTCAGGGTCACGGGGAACCTGGAGCCTATCCCAGGAGGCATCGGGGCACAAGGTGGGGTTACACCCTGGACAGAGTGCCAGTTCATCGCAGGGCACAATCACATACACATTCATACACTACGGACACTTTAGACGCACCCATCAGTCTACCATGCATGTGTTTGGACTGGGGGAGGAAACCGGAGTACCCGTTCATTGATATAAAGTTTACAGAAATTTCTGAAAAAAGAAAGGAAAATGTGTTAAGACATAATTAATTCTTCATTTGTATTATGTGAACCTTTTTAAGTATGAATGAATGCCCTCCCCCCACCCACCCCCATTTTTATAATAGTCATAAACTCTGGAGTATCACAAATGTAACTGATAAAATAAATATGAAATAAATAATAATTATAAACTTATCAAAGTATTTTAGAATTTCCAGAAATGTATTCTTGGTGTTTTCTCACCCGATTTCTTGAGGAATTTCGCGGAGATGTGGTATTTTTTTTTTTTTTTTTTTTTTTTTTTTTAAACCAGTATTAAAGGAGTTCCCACCTACGCTGGACTCTTATCTGCTTATTTTCGGAGTATTTCTAGCCGAGTCGTCCGTTTAAACACAGATTTTTTTTTGTGAAGATGTTGGTTATCTAATGAAAAATGAATATGTTGGCACGATTATATATTTTTGTCTACGGCACTGATTTTAAACATTTTAAACTCATTTAAAACCTTCAGACACCTTCAGCTTTTAAAGATCACAAGAGAGATTTCAGTACATTTACAGCAGACACTTTTATCCAAAGCGACTTACAAATGAGGGCACACTTGCACACCAATGCTAGCAGAGCTTCCATGCGAGGTGCTAGCTTGCCATTGGGGGCAACTTGGGGTTGAGTGTCTTGCCCAAGGACACTTCGGTACGGGAGTCGAACCACCAACCCTACGATTAGTGGACAACCCGCTCTACCGACTGAGCCTCAGCCGCCCACAGCCGTTAGTAGTGCAAAACTACAAACGTTTTGACCTGTCGGGTGTTAACAAAATGTATTAAATGTTTTAATAGTTGATGATTGAATAGTTTGTCTGGCGGTTACTATATAACCATGTGTATATACTCGCGTGTTTGTGAAATTTTGAGAGCATGGGGCCGTTTCACGAAGGAGGTTCAACCAACTCGGAGTTAAAACTTGAACTCTGAGTGGACTTACCCTGAGTTGGGAAACTCTGAGTTTTTGGTTACAGAACAGCTGAAATGAGGGAGTTCAATCAACTCTAAGTTGAGTGACTCTGAGTTAAGCGCGTGCATCACAATTATAAAAAGCCATTGTCAATGGAGGGCAGATCTTATGAGTCACTATGGCAACAGCGTCAGACAAAAAGACAGAGGAGAAAGGACAGAGTGTTAGCTTGGGAGAAAATAGCTGCTCGAGTCAATGCATAACTTTACATTTTAATGACTTTTATACAGTGTTGGGTGTAAATAATTACTAAGTAATCTAAATACTGTAATTTAATTAAAGACTATAAAACAATTCTGTATAAAACAATAGTGGATTTAACATCACATTTTAAAAGGTATATTTTTAACGTAACCTTCTCCCTCTAGTTACACACTTTGGTCAATTCAAGAACAATTCATGCAGTTGTATATTGTTTATTTGAAAGCATTAGAAGTGCAGTTTCTCGTCTCTCCTTATTGGTCAAGTGGTTGAGGAGGATTTGGGATTTAGAAAGTAATTAAGTAGACCAAATTAGTAAGTAGACAAATACTTTCTAGAGATAGTAATTATTATATTAATCTAATTAGACTTTCTGAAGATGTCATTTGTAGTTAGTAATTAAGAACTATTTTAGACTGTTATAACCCAACTGCCATAATATCAGAGGTGAAACTGGAAGAACAGTATTTTATTAAACCTGTTAATTTAATTATCTAATCCTGCAGGCATTAAAAGAACGTGGCAGCAGCTGAAAATATCTATCATTTTCGT
>JAFFST010052483.1:260784-291199 GCA_022414735.1 Noturus placidus
TATATATATATATATATATATATATATATATATATATATATATATATATATATATATATATATTTTAGTACAATCCCACCACCTCTACATTTGACTGTTAAAGCTGCTCTTAGAAAATGGATGGAGGAAAAAAAATAAAAGGAAGGAAAAGGATGAGTGAGAAATAGTTGAATATAATAAATTGGAGAGGACAAAAGAAATGCATGTGATGTTCACATCAACAAAGGGAATGTAAAACATGATTTTACAGTAAAAATAATTGTGGAAAAACAATTTAATTCTCTAATGGTAAAGTGAGGGATTAGTAGTGGCACTGTCGACATACAGATTTAACTTTTAGTAAATGTGGATAGTTCAATCACTTTGACCGACTTGTTCATGTTTCTGCCCGTTACACTGCAGAAGTCCACAAGCATTCGTTGGTGTTTATAATCCAGCGTAAGTGCATGTTTACATGTTCTACTTACTTGCATCTCCAGAGACACTCGAGACTTGAAGTGGAAATGGAATATGTATGAGCACATTAGCAGTGATGTGAGAAGAAAACAGTTTTCCTCAGTCACCCTTATTCAGGATAAAGTGGCAGTTTGGAGAAAAAGGGTTTACAAAATGTTCTCTTTAATCCAAAAGGAGTCGATCCACCAAGACATGATGTCTGACGGATTATAGCTGTATGGTTATCATTGTGCGAAGACTTGCATCGAACCAATTACATCGGATTAAAGAATCAAACACCAAACATCCCTTATGGATAACACAACTCGCGTTATACCAACGTTAGAAATAACATTAGTTTAGATCTAGATGTACTGTCAAACCTGTTCTGAGTATTCTAAATACTCCTGTCTACATAAAATATTCTGATCATGAAATTACTGACGTATTTTAAATTCTTAACTTGATTTGGCTGACATTTATGCTATAGAGATGAACCCTCCAGAGTTTTACAAATAAATTAAAGCGAGTGTTTACTGTCAACTGTCATAATAATATAGCCACTGACCGGTGAAGTGACGATCTCTCTACAATGGTACCCGTCAAGGGGTGGGATATGTTAGGCAGCAGGTGAACAATCTGTTCTCAAAGTTGATGTTTTGGAAGCAGGAAAATTGGGCAAGCGTATGTGGTCATATCTGTGCTTTTGTTTATTTGCTACGAAGCAAAAAAGCCAGGTCAACATCCTCAAAGTGTGGTGATTCCATAATATTTCCCAGGAGAGATAGAATTGAATCGAAGATATCATGGTTAGAAGTTCTACAGTGGGATTTAATGTGCACAAACCACATATTGGGTTGCCGTTTATTCAAGTAACATTATGATGAAGAACAAGAGCATAAACCACCCGAAGGCCACAAGATTGTTGTGTTGGTTAACTGCGAGTTCCCAGGCACTTTTATCAGTGTTTTCCTCCATCCCATCCTGCGCAGAGAAATCCACCAAGCTCATGCACTAGTTTATTAGCGATCATCACCTGGGCATGTATTCCTGTGGCAAGCCACTCAGATTCCTGTCCCTGAGAGCACGGTCCACCTCCCGCATGTAGCCGTCTATGCGAGTCCTCATGTCTTCCGTGAAGGGGTCGAAGGTGAGACGTCGAGATCCTGTACGTTTGAAGTGACCATCGCGGTTTCTCTCGGCACACAGGAGTCGTTTTTCAGGAACCGTGACGTTCAGGAAGGCCGTCATGAGCCGGAGCTGGTGGACGAGGCCTGTGAGGAGCTGCTCGTAGTGCACCACCAGCACACGTCTGGCGAACTGGAGCCAGGCCAGAGCATGCGATGCCCACCATGAGGAATAAGTCTCCACAAACTCTGGCCATTCTGAGGATGACAGCGTGTGATTTAGAAACTAAAAAAATTTAAATACTTAATGGAAAATTGACATGCATGTGTTACTGTATCATACAATTTAAGAGCTAACCATGTCTCAATATGAAAAGGTCTCCTAAGTGCACCAGTTTGCCATGAAAATGACCTTTAGGATATAGGGTTTAGGATATTGTTCCAGTTCCATATTAATTTTGTTGCTGTTGGCAGCTTTCGTCTAAAATTGTCAATGTTTGCAAGGTTCAGGGAGTTTAGCATTTCACCAATATACTACTGGTTGTAATTATTAGATGAATCACTACAAATTTGTTTAATCCTTTAATTTAACGACGTCCACCATCAGTATTTGATCGCTGATGATCCATCCGTCTCTGCACGCATCTCGGCTTGCCTGTCGGACATCTCAGTCTGGATGAGGGAACACCACCTTAAGCTCAACCTGGCTAAATCTGAGCTCATCATCCCCGCCTGTCCCTCAATCAACCACAACCTCACTGTACAGCTTGGCGCAACCACACTCAAGCCAACCAGGACGGCCAGGAACCCTGGGGTGACTCTTGATGACAGCTTAACCTTTACAGACCAACAACTGCTCGGTCCTGTAGATTCATCCTGTTCAACATCAAGAAAATCCGACCCTACCTCACCGAACAGGCTACACAGATACTAGTCCAGGCTCTTATCTCAAAACTGGACTACTGCAACTCTCTACTTTCGGGCCTCCCAGCCAGCTCTACTTGTATGGTTCTCTGAATGAGTGTGTGAGGGATTGTCATGTTTTTTTTATTTTGCAATTGTCTTGCCGCACGGCTAGCTTGTCCTTTAAAATGTGGGCACGTTGTTTTCCAAAGTACAGTATGGTCATCAAAGTGATTTTATTTATTTATTTTTATATTAAAATTCATTTACTTCCATCCAAATCCTCACATTGATGACTGTGCCGTCATGGCCCCCTTGGAGCCCTGTAGATTTGAGTACGTCCCCCCACACACACCCCTCATCTGTGCATGTTTATGGAATAAGACCTTTTAATCGTAAGCCATAACCGCGATTAACATGACAGTCATGCTAAATGTTAAATGCCAACCCTCAAGTCTAGTCCATGATTACCGTTACTCTTCCAGAGTGTGTTTGTTGCGTAGCCCAGGTGCCCAGCATTCTTGCGATTGAACTCTGCGACAAGGCAGTGGTACGGGTTCCGAATTAACAGGATGGCTGACTCGAACTCCTTGATCTCCTTCTGCCCGCTCTCATGTGTCTTTACACAGATAGTTCTCCCACTTCGCCAGTAATCCTTCTCTCCCTTAAAGCCTAACAAGGTAGAAAATATTTTCAGAAGAGGCTTTCAGAAACTTTGGCAACAAAAAAGTAATTGAAATAAAATTATAAAGTGAGATTTTTTTTGGTAATTTCCAGTTAATTTGCAAAATTTGTATCAAATTCCTTAAATTACTGAAAATAATTTTTATTTAATCCCATGACATTAAGTAATAGGGTCTCACCTTTGTTGTACAAAGAGCCATCAAAGTAGTAGCTGCCCGTGTAGTAACCCGTAGCGAGTTCGATGAGGTGCCGCAGCCAAGTGTTACCTGCTCCAGGAAAACTGGACAAAGCCGTGATTGAGGACAAGCTCTGGGGCAGAAACATCCTCTCCCTACACCGGGACTCTGACAACACGGGGAATATGAACTTGCACATCTGTGCTGTGTGCTAGGGATGCCATATATTTTTCTCTTTATCAGAACCGAATGTCATCCAGAGATACATGACTATCGTTTAGCTTTGTGGGAATATTTAACTGCTTCTGTAATTTTCATTTGAAATAAAACTGCTTTGATTTGAAAATTTAAATAAACCAAGGGATTTTCAAGAAATTAAGGATTAAGATTCGGTATGAATTGGTACATCTGGAGAGAATGTATTAAATTTGCAGAAGTCCATTTTCACCAGATGGAGGCTAAATTAGGTCAGTATCTCAAAGTGATGTATATGCATGTTACCTAGCACTGGTGTGCTGTACACCTGTAAGTAGTCTGCGTCGTAGGTGTGGTTTGTAGCTTTGCTCCGCTCGCACAGCTGCACGTCTACATTCTGCTGCATTAGGAGAAAAGTAGAGGTGTGGCCACAGAGACAATCCCGCCCCCTCAATACAGCCAGAGGCAGCTCCTGAGCGGGTCAGAATGTCACATCCTAAAGTCATACCGTCATGGATTCAGATTGTAAAAGCAAAGTACAAACTAATGACTCTCTTATCTGTTGCACATTAAAGCTCCATTATGCCTTCTCTGGTAAAAAAAAAAAAAAACTGGAAAAGAGCCTCTTGAATCACAAAGGGCTATTGATTGATGATGGCCTCTTTTGAAGTAAGTACAAAGGAGGCGAACTAAAAGGCTGAAGTGAGCAAGTTCAGGGGGATGTGGGATCCAACCTGATCAGTGCATGTCTCCACACACAGCTGTGAGGTCATGTTCTGCTGGCCAGCATGGAGAAGGATGGTAGCACTGATGTTCTTTGGGGTGTGAAAGCAGCCATGATCATGGACATTTCTATCTGAGAGAGAAAGAGAGACAGACCGAGAGAGAGACACAGAGAGAGAGAGTGCGAGAAATGGAGAGACAATTATTAGTGCAAATTTGGTTGTTGTTTTCACATGTCGTCTCGCATATTTGTACACTTGTATGCATTTTAGTGCATACCCTTAAAGACAAAATAAAATAGATTTAAGACTTATTTAGTGTGTCAGGTTTCACAGATGACAAGAAAATTCATTTATTTAAAAAATATATTCAATAATAACCTGTATGCACACACTTTAATTGTATAACTCTTGTCTGATGATGCTCCCATGCAGAAAAAAATTAAATCCGCACAGAACACTCGCACAGAAATGAGTCTAAAGGTTAGTCAATTGGAATAACTGCGAGATATTTGCAGTGCACCATCCAGAGGTACACTTGACGTTCATAACACTGTGCTTCTCTTAATTTTTGAAAGACCTTAAATAATGCTACATTAGCTGTGAGTTTAGCAAGTCATATTAATTGTTCAGTCACCTGTTCAATCTTGTTGGCACAGTGGTGCTGCTGCTGAGTGTTAACATGCACTACTTGATCTGAAACAACACAATTAAATGTTTGTCTTCTAGATTTTGTCCAGAAGGCATTTGGACTTAATGGCATTTCTATATTTCTTCTATATTAATATCTTTTTCATATCTATTTTGGTTAGTACTCTAATGATTTTGCCCAGAAGTTAGGAGAGTAAAGCAATGAAGTGTAAACAGAGGTGTAAAGCAACAGAGTGAAGTGTGTAAATGTGTGCGAGACGGCTACAGAGAGAAAAACAGTGGACATATTGTTGAATATATTCCTGTGAAATAAATCTGCATCTTCCCACATATGCACATGCATTCTATTTCCTAGGAAGTCATGAAAGCACCAGCAGGCATGTTTGATATTCTAGAGACGTTTGGCTGCTAACATAAAATCAGAAAACCCCCTGTGTGTGTGTGTGTGTGTGTGTGTGTGTGTGTGTGTGTGTGTGTGTGTGTGTGGGGCAAGTGTATCAGTGTGTCTGAGTCTGAATGTTTTTCAGAGTGCAGAGTATACATCTCTCAACTCCAGAATTATTGGCACCCCTCGAGAGTGGATAAAAATAGATATTTAAAATGTATTCTTATCTCTAATAAAAGTGTTTCCCACAGTAACTTATAGTATAATGTCCTAGTTTTTTTTTTTTTTTTAATTCTCTAACATATATGGCAGAATTTATACCACAGAAAAATATTTTGCACAGCAAATAAATTGCAATATATTCTATATATTTTTTATAGGGAGTACTTCTGGAAAGAAATGTTTAAAAACATATTAAATGAAAACCTGGAAATACTGAATGAATCTTGAATATGTATATACTCTATTAATTTTGTGTGTGTGTATATGTATGTGTTTTCATTCTGTATAGTTTAACTTCAAAATCTAAAAATGCATGTTGCCTAGTGACCATGTCCTGTTCCCCTGAGGAATAATAATGAGGTTGCACACATGTAAAATCGCCTTTATACTGTCTAAGTGAATATTCAGCCTGGCACACTCACATCTCCTGTGGCCAGGAAGTCCCTCCTCCACTTTGTAGATTGACAGTCTGGCCACGCCTCCACACAGCGAGTCCCTTTCAGTCCTGCAGTTCAGGTTGCAGTCCTCGTTACGGGCCTGAGGGGCGCTGATCCGGTTCCCACAGTGACACTCCGTACCATATTCCAGCCCAGCAAATCTGTAGCCACTACAAGAAGGAAAAGTCAGATCAGGCTATTGGATGCGCAACGTAACCTTTTATCCACAAGCAAAATGACCTCGCTGACCATCCGCCTCAATGTTGTGCGTTCGGAGATACTTCTCTGCTCACCATGCTTGTAAAGAGTGGTTAATTGAGTTACAGTAGCCTTCCTATCAGCTCAAACTACGATGTGGCTGTTCTCTTCGGACTTATCTCATCAACATGGCATTTCCAGCTGCGGAACTTCCACTCGCTGGATGTTTTTTTGTTTTTCACACCATTCTGAGTAACCTCCGGAGTCTCTTGACTGTTGTGTCGGCAGACGTGGACATACTGTACTGCTCCGTATAGCCTATTTTTATTTATTTATTTATTTATTTATTTATTTTAAATAAATCAAGATCGCAAAATCCTGAACAATGTTTTTATGTGAACGTGTGTAGAAATGTAAGTGATGTGGCCCGTGGGTTGGTTGTAGGCCATTCTCCTGAGTACTCTGCGACCAAATTCTGCAGGTTATAATTCTGTCAATTCGGTTATGGCAGCTGGGAACAAGAGTAGACGGTCGTTATAAAGCAACATATCCAACAGCCTGAGTTTGAAAGGTATTCTCACGGGAGCTTTCATTGTACTCTGTAGCATTGTCGAGTGGGCTGCACACTGCCACGTCACTCTGAACGCCATTAGTTGCTTTCTAACAAATTAACATTGAGGGTTCCGAGCAATTACTTTTTATTTTTTTTTAATCCTGACCTTTCCACTCACTCGGATGTACATTTGAAACCGCACTTCCTCGGTTCATTAAATCTGTAGTTAAAATCAACATTATTCATGCTCTTTTTGTTCATTATCGAGTTCCGGATGAACCCGTTATTGTTTCAAGTGGCCAGTCAATTAGACTTACAACTATAACAATTAAATAACCATAACCTCCACGATGACATGACCGCGATCGCTATCAATTATTATGTCATTTCATTTAAACACAGTGGGCATACATCTCAGACCCCACTTTGATAACCATGTCTCTCTCTAATGGATCACTGTGAATATATATTCTACTGCTTAAAAAGGAAAACGCCTACAGCTTGCTTCATCTCCCACCATCTGATCCAGAGAAAGCTTTAACTCTGCTCTGTGAGACAATGAGCTTTTATGTTTAAACGGTATTAATTATGCATCATCCGCATGACTGTTCTTTACTTTTTCTGGCTCTGAGTGGGAGCGTTGATGCAGACAGTGTAATTAGGTGGTGTAAGTATGCCTAAGACTAATACATTCCATTTCTGAGAAGATTACTAACCTTTTACCGCAATTCTGCCTGCGAGTGGCCTGCAATTTTTATTTATTTATTTATTTATTTTAGTGTGCTTTTGGGCTCTCAAAGCCTTCGATTGTGCCGAATGGTTTTATCCAGCAAATAAAAGATTCACACACATGCTGGTACAGCTCCAACACCGAGTGTCTGTATTCTGCCACCTGTGCCTGCTGACCAACACTGCCGGCTCTCTTCCTCCATTTCCCCAAGAAGCCTACGTTTCGTAAATCATAATCACCGTGCTTATAACACTGTGTAGGTTGGTAATGATTCCCTGTGATCATGATGAAGCTCCAGAAGTAACTGCACTATAAATAATTCATATTTTAGAACAAATCACCAAATCACTGCAGCAGATGAATTCTATAACCGACTGCGCTATTATGAAGGTCCTCTAATGACAGACCTGAGATTAAAGAAAATTACTACGTTCTATGTATGGCATCAATCAGCTTGTGCTTGGCTTGTACAAAAAAAAAGTTACTTTCTGTCCATTTGCATCTTTCATTTAAATTTTTGCCATCAACACTGTTATATTTGTAGCTTTTTGCCGTGAATTTGGTGTCATGCTATGCCGTCCTCCTATTGGACGAGTGTCGTAGCAGGTGGTTTTTTTTTTTTTTTTTTAAATGGTAGTGCTATTTTTTTTATTTTATTTAACTTTGTCACAATGAGCACGTCACTTTCTGCATTCTAAGACTGACGATGTAAAGAAGTGCTTTGCGATGTTCCTGCCAAAAATCGTACACTGTGAAGCCGGCTTTAATGCTCTTACTTTATAACAAGGAATACTTGAACATATCATTGATTTTACTTGAAGCACTCAATGATGACCCTTGTAAAGCTTTTATAACGATTTAAATATTAGTTGCTTTTAATTATGCACAGAACATTTTATTAGTCATAAAGGCTGTGTGGTGAACCACATTGTTTTAACCTGTGCTTATAATTCATTGTAAATTGCCCATGATTCTTAGTATAATGAATTATTAAGAGAATGCTACCAAGCACGGATTTGTCTCGTGTTTTCCGTTCTGGAGATTACCTTTCAGAGCAGGTGTCTTGACACAAGGAGCTGGTCATTTTTCGGAAGTCGTAGAGCACTGTTCCGCCAAGCGCGTGTTGTTTGTCGTCATTTACAAAGCACCCGATGTAGGTTCCTTAAGAGAATAACGTGAAATGAGTTTAAAAATGGGTTAAAATTGGACATTTTAACATAATTCGGGTTGTACCTTTATGTCTGGTGTTCGTGTTTGACGGAATGTGTTCTGCCGAGTTCTCTCGGTCTGTTCTCCGGCCCTTAATCCAGTGTCGTCTCAGATGCCTGATCTTCACGTTCCGCGATACGAAGCGCTCTCGAGCCGCTCTACTTCCTGACCGATCCGGATTATTCTCCACGTCCTGATTTACCGTGGATCCAGGTCTCCTGTGGTGCCAGCTAACGCTAGGTGCCTCCAGGGCTCTAGGGGGCAATGGTACGGAGGGTAACGATGAGGGCAGATAGGTTCCTTTTTGAAACAAGGCCACGTTGGAACGCTGGAGCAACAGCACACTTCCTGCCATGATGTAAGCCACACCCAAGAAAAGCAACAGCAATTGGGCCTGTCTTAAAAAGCGCTGCAGTCTATAGAAGGTTTTAGCCATGCTTTCAACTCAATGATCTCCACCAAAAAACCCCCCTCCAAAAAAAACCCCTCCAAAAAAAACCCCACACGCCGACGGTTTCGGTTCTCAGGTTGTTCTCTTCATCATCAAACACTTTATAGTTCTTGTTGATGGGCCTGGTAAAAGTGTTCAGCTAACTGGGCTGCAGTTTTCAGAAAACACACAATGTCTTTGAAAACACTCGAAGAACCTGGAGAAGAGAGGGAAAAAAATCTATCTATTCATCAGAGATTCTTTCAGGTGTGGGTGTTTTTTTTTTTTTTTTTTTTTGACATCAAAGTAATTCCAAACCTTTCGATTATACCAAAAAGAGTAAGTACTTCTTCAAAGCCTTATTTCTACACACTGATAGGACATGGGGTATGATTGGATGGATTCCTAACAATTGATTTGATTTTTCAAAATGCCAATTAAAATGCAATTCCATATATTAGTCTGCCTGTTCCTTTTTTTTTTTTTTTTTTAACCCGATTAGTTCCTTACTCGGATGTTTCTCATCCCTTTTTTTTTTTTTTGTTTTTGTTTTTACTTTTTATCTGGCTGCAAGTTTCCAAAAATTCCCCAAGTTTTCCCCCTAACCTCACCCCCAGTCAAGACCTTTTGGGATGAACTAGAACGACGACTGCACTCCAGACCTCTTCGTCCGACATCACTAATGCTCCTGTAGCGGGAGGAACAAAAATCCTCCACACCCGTGCTCCCAAATCTAGTGGCAAGCAAAAGAAGAATAAATCTGGAATGGGATGTTCAAAAAGTACATTTACCTGATGGTCAGGTAAAGCTTTAATGGAACACTGCATGCACATTTCCAGGTGTATGTTTCAGTGTACCATATCAGCGACCAGGAATGGTACAGTTAAGTTCAGCTGATTTTTAATGCTCATTTCATTCCAAAAGTGAGGGGGAATGATTTTTATTTATTTATTTATTTATTTATTTATTTATTTCCCCCAGCTGATTCATCTGAGCTGCCAGTGACAAAGTCCTGCTAATGCCTGCGTATACCAGCCACAAACGGTTCCTTGTTACCATAGTGAAACAGAGGCTCACAGAATAGTGACACGAGTGGGCTAGAGAGAGCGTTTCACTCATTAAATAAGTTATTCCACAATAACAGGGTGAGAAGTCTTGATGAATCCAACCTTATAGTTTGGTGCTCGGATTTCTCTCTACGTTCTTCTAAACTGAGGTTCAGCGACGCTTTTAAATCTCTATGCAGTGATAATTAAGTGATTCTCTCTACCTCTGACTGCTTTTTTTTCCTCCTCTCTCTCTCTCTCTCTCTCTCTCTCTCTCTCTCTGTGTGTTTACTGCCGTGAAACTGATGTCTCACTTTAGGTGACACTTCAGCTCTGGTGTTTTTCTAGGTTCAGTGAAAAACATTGATCACCTGCTTTAAAAAAAAAATGGCACATGTACAAGAACGCACAGAGTTTTATAATCCTTGTCTAACACACATGAGACCAACCCATCAGCTCATAAACATGCCTTTCATGAGGTGCAGTAAGTATTTTACAAGAGAGAAATTACTCGACTATGAAGTATACTGTACTCTGTACTGACACTGTAAAAGTCATGGCCAGATTTAAGGACATGGACTCTCACGTGTACATTTCATGGTTGATTTTATTTATTTAATTTTTTTGTTGTATGGGTTTAACCATTTTGCATTATCTTCGAAATGCCAGGAAAAAAAAAAAAAAAGTGTTCTTTAAAGCAATGACCCCAGAGCAGGGGTGTCCAATCTTATCCGCAAAGGGCCCGGTGTAGGTGCAGGTTTTCATTCCAGCCAAGCAGAAGCCACACCTGATTCCACCTATTTAATCAGTTGATCTTGGCTTGCAGTAGACTCGGGTTTGGCTTCTGCTCAGTTGAATGAAAACCTGCACCCACACCGGCCATTTCCCGATAAGATTGGACACCCCTGACCTAGAGGAACCATTTCTGGCGTCATCAACAATCACCTTCAATCCTCTGAAGCTTTTGGTCCATGATTTCTTTAACCAATTTATGTTGTTTCGACAATAAACTGAGTAATCAAGATATTTCTGCAAAAAGCAACAAGAATGGTTTTTCTAAGGCATCACTTTATAGAAACATTTCAGGCACCTTTAATTTTAAGAGTATAGTTACGACATAAAGAAAAGAGTTTAAATCTTGAAGGTTTGTGGTTTGTCTCTCTGGGGGAGCGTTTTAAAATGCCCCATTATGCTATTTCAAAGGTTCCTCATTTTCGCCTTGGAGGTTTCCTACAATAGGTGTACTTTCATCCCCCCAATAATATATATTGCTGCATCTCCTTTTTTTTTTTTTTTAGGATCAACAGTTACAGGGTTTGAGGACGGGACAGCCAGTGAAGACCATAGGCGAGCAATCTGCAAACCTACAAAGGTGCGAGCAGGAAGTAATGCGTAGGAAGTAGGGCGGCTGTGTCTCAGTCGGTAGAGCGGGTTGTCCACTAATCCACTAATCGTAGGGTTGGTGGTTCGAATCCCGGCCCGGGTGATCCCATGCCGAAGTGTCCTTGGGCAAGACACTGAACCCTAAGTTGCCCCCGATGGCAAGCTAGCACCTTGCATGCAGCTATACAAATTGATAAATTAAATTAAATTAATGCTTGAATTACTGATGACTCGTTTCAGGAAGTTCAGAATGGGTTCTTTCTTTTGGGAGACAATAACTCCATTGGTCATGATCTTTTGAAACTTTGCATACTTTTTACATTCACCACCAGCTATATTACACACTACGTGTGAAAGGTAATATCCGAAAAAGCATTATAGGGGCACTGAAATGAATGATTGTAAACCTCTACAATAGCATATTTTCCCTTTTGGAAAGGATTCTAGTTAGTATGCGAAGAACATTAAAAGTTCTTTGAATAGTTGTTTAAAGAACCTTTTGTATAAGAGTGTGTAGTTCCTGAACAACAAGCGTAAAGGACTGGAAAATGTACAGAAGCATCATACTATGTCTATTAAAGTCTGGTAAAGGGGGGGCATGGTGGGGCAGGAGGTAGTGTTACTGCCTCACTGCTCCAGAGTCTCTGGTTTGATAAGATTATCCACCCCTGGTCTATGTGGACTACTTGTATTCACAAGTTCTCCCTGTCCTCGTGTGGGTTTCCTCCGAGGTCCTTCCACCTCTCAAAAACCTCCCGGTGCATGGACTGTGATACGTTTGGATAAATGCGCCTGTGTATGATGCCTTGCGGTTTCATCCTCATCCCATCCCAGAAGTATACCCGTATACTCGTGTCCACTGTTCCCCGGATCGACCCTGGTATCCATCACAACCCTGACCAGGACCAAGTGCTTACTGAAGATGGATCAGCGAGCATCGTAAAGAAGTTACATTAAAACGACCGTATTTTCCACACTATAAGGCGCAGTCTCAATTACGGGGTCTATTTCTGTACTTGTCCAATTCATAAGGCGCACCGTGTTATAAGGCGCATACGGTTGTTACGCCAACCAAAGTCACACAACATTTGTACAGATTTAGGAACTCGTTCCACACATAAGGCGCACCGGCTTATTAGGCGCACGGCCGATTTTTGAGAAAATTTCAGGCTTTTAGGTGCGCCTTATAGTGCGGAAAATACATGATTTATCGATTTGTACAACTCGCAGTGTCTCGGATACCGCACAGGAAATGTTAACCCACAGGAAATGTTAACCCACAGGAAATGTTAACCCACAGGAAATGTTAACCCACAGGATTCAGCCATGAGAGAGTTAATTAGATTAACTCTAGGTAGGTGAGTCGGAATCGAGCAGCTTCTGAAATAAATAATTAAAAAACAAACACACAAAGAAAACCCCAAACAAACATTTTGGCTTTGCTTGAGTGCAGGAAGTTGATGTGCAACCCGAGTTCAGCACCTGTTCTGAACAGCGACCACACACACACACACACACACACACACACACACACACACACACACACACTCCCTAGTGTTTAATGCACACGAAGACGCTTCACTTCACTGATCCGTTTCTGGATCAGTAAAATGAGACCCATGCTTTCAAACACACTCTGCACCAAACACTAAGCGCGAGCAACAGTTTAAGAGGAAGCTCTCACACACACACACACACACACACACACACGCGCGCGCGCGCGCACACAAACGCACTCGCACGCAAAGCGATGACATGTTCCTCTTTCCCCCGCGGGTTCGATGCTGTTGATTAGTGAAATGAGATGAAACTGCGCGTTTACCTGCCCGATGCGCGGCACCTTGTCACTGTGCGCGTGCCATCTTTACCGGCAGAACGCCTGTCTCTCAGCAGCGGGGCGCGTGGCACCTGTGGATCTCCGTTAAACGCTCCGTACACGCGACGCGTTTAAATACGAGTTTTGTTCCCCCCCCCCCCTTTCAATGGCGTTAACTTCGGTGAGCGCGCGGGTCTCTATCTTTCTCTGCGAACGAGGGAGTCCTCGCGCCTCCAGGCGTTTCAACTGCGTCACTCACCGTTCATTTTCAGCCAATCAGCATTTAATATGCAAATTATGCCACGACCACAAGCTCCTCCCCCGCACATTTGTTAAACGGAGGATTTACATAATCGAAAGCTCTATCTGTTGCAAAACAACCCTGCTGAAAAGAAAACAAAAAAACTCTTAACAGAAGCCCTCGTGGAGTTTGTAATGGTTTTAATTGTTATAATGGGAATTGTGTTGGATTTAGTGGAACCTGTAATGGTCCCTCTGGGATGCCTTTTTCATTAAGGACATATAAGTCCTACTACATAACGGAAACCATTTGGTAATGGTTTAAATGGTTAACGACTGATGGTTTGTAACGATTGTAGTGGAAACAATCAGAATTTCTGTGGTGGTTTCCATTAAGGGGGTTTTCCAGCAGGGATTGTATAGGCATCTATTTAGAGACAATGTTGAGCATCACACGCACGCAATCGTCATCAGAAAAGTATTTAACAGTTAACAATAACTGTATATAATGGTCAGGAGGTGTCGAACGATGGTCAGGAGGTGTTGATTGTTGGTCAGGAGGTGTCGAACGATGGTCAGGAGGTGTTGATTGTTGGTCAGGAGGTGTCGATTGTTGGTCAAGAGATGTCAATTGTTGGTCAGGAGGTGTCAATTGTTGGTCAGGAGGTGTTGATTGTTGGTCAGGAGGTGTCGATTGTTGGTCAAGAGATATTGATTGTTGGTCAGGAGGTGTTGATTGTTGGTCAGGAGGTGTTATTGTTGGTCAGGAGGTGCTGATTTTCAAGAGATGTCGATTGTTGCTCAGGAGGTGTTGATTGTTGGTCAAGAGATATTGATTGTTGGTCAGGAGGTGTTGATTGTTGGTCAAGAGATATTGATTGTTGGTCAGGAGGTGTTGATTGTTGGTCAGGAGGTGTTGATTGTTGGTCAAGAGATATTGATTGTTGGTCAGGAGGTGTTGATTGTTGGTCAGGAGGTGTTGATTGTTGGTCAGGAGGTGTTGATTGTTGGTTAGGAGGTGTCGATTGTCAAGAGATATTGATTGTTGGTCAGGAGGTGTTGATTGTTGGTCAAGAGATATTGATTGTTGGTCAGGAGGTGTTGATTGTTGGTCAGGAGGTGTTGATTGTTGGTCAGGAGGTGTCGATTGTTGGTCAGGAGGTGTTATTGTTGGTCAAGAGATATTGATTGTTGGTCAGGAGGTGTTGATTGTTGGTCAAGAGATATTGATTGTTGGTCAGGAGATGTTGATTGTTGGTCAGGAGGTGTTGATTGTTGGTCAAGAGATATTGATTGTTGGTCAGGAGGTGTTGATTGTTGGTCAGGAGGTGTTGATTGTTGGTCAGGAGGTGTTGATTGTCAAGAGATATTGATTGTTGGTCAGGAGATGTTGATTGTTGGTCAAGAGATATTGATTGTTGGTCAGGAGGTGTTGATTGGTCAAGAGGTGTTGATTGTTGGTCAGGAGGTGTTGATTGTTGGTCAAGAGGTGTCGATTGTCAAGAGATATTGATTGTTGGTCAGGAGGTGTTGATTGTTGGTCAGGAGGTGTTGATTGTTGGTCAGGAGGTGTTGATTGTTGGTTGCCATTTTGCCATTTCTAATTAACAAACTGACAAGCCATGTTTCTTTTTTTTTTTGTTAAAAATAAATAAAAGAGAAAACGTTATAGGAGTGTCTGTCTCGGTCTTTCCGTGTCTATTCTTTATGCTGCAGGATTTTAAACCTGACACTGGGGAAGAACGAGTGTTTACAGCAGGCAGCAGTCCGTTGAGCAGTTATCACATATGTGATAACAGAAGCTAACCTGTTTCGCAAACATTCCACAAAATGATCAAATGTATGATGTACTATTTAACTTTTTTTTTTTTTTGTAATCATTGCTGGCAGTTTGCCGTGTTATACGAGGAGTAATGACCCTTCTGGACATGCTGTTATAGGACAATAACAGAAACTTTGCTTCGTTATACCACCCTGTCTTTCAATATTCTCCTTTAGCAGCAAGTTCCTACATGTGATGATCTTGAGTAAGACCCTTAACTGTGAATTTCTGAGCTTTGTGATCAGACTGGATTCTGCCTCATTCTGAATTATTTTGGATAAAACCATCTTCCTAGTGTATTCATGTAAATCATGTCCTGTAACAGGGTCATGTAATGTTTGTGTGTTTTCTTTTTTAATGAACACAAATATTCAAAGCAATTATTAGCCGTAACTAGAGCTCCCCCAAGATCCCCCCCCCCCCCCCACGCCCAGCTATAATATAGTATCTCGGCCTGTTTATTATTATTGCTCTCAGTGTTATTCTGTCATTAACCTATTTTCAGTGCGCTAGATAAAATATTATGCACATCTTGCATTTGTGTATTTTCCCCCTGCTTCATTTGTCTCATTTGATAAAATGAAAAAAATTAGATCACTTCCCCAATCATGTTTTATAGGTATGAGGAAAGCAACCGCATGATGTGAGCTATTGTGGTTTGTTGACCTGCTTTCAGGCTAATTAAAGGTGACAGTGAAGGAGTGGCACTTTCATGGGCAGAACCGTTAGTCCATCCATCACTACTACAGTACACACAGAGAGAGAGAGAGAGAGAGAGAGAAACAGATAGATAGACAGACAGACAGACAGACAGACAGACAAGCGCTGTTGGCAGGCACTGTTTTTATCTCTGCTCTACAGGATGTAGGTCTTTGTTCTTCTAATAATGGCAGAGAGGCCATTCGTCTGGCATCAGCATACGAACTGTCAGAGATTAATGTCTTATTGGCGTATAGAACCTGAAATAACTCCTACACACTGACTTTGTGTGTGTGCGCGCATACTTTATGTTCCTACAGAGGGTCATAATATTTGTGTCTAGTCTTGATTCCACAGCGTGGTTCATAAGATTAACTAGGAATGATACGACCTGACTGTGGAATAAAATGGAGGGAATCTGAGTGATCTTTTACCAAGAGAAAAGATTGAATGGACAGTAACAGCACTCTGACCTCCTTTTAGTTCACTGACCGATCGAATGATGAACATATGGCTGATTCTAGGTCAGTAGAGCAGGTACATTGAGGAAATGCTTAATCCTTAACGTGAGAACATATTTTAATCTCGCGTATCTAATCCTATCTAACCTTATACAGTCATATGCAATCTTACGTCTTATGACTTAATTAAGAGCTCAGCAGATTGTATAAGTCATAAAGGCATAATCACGTATGAATGACTTACTGAACTGCTGACTGTCTAACTGACTGAAGAACATATTACTCACTGACTTGTTAACTTACCTACCCACTTACTAACCTACTGACGTATTGAATTACTTACACGTTTACTTGCTGATAGACTAACTGACTTGCTTTGTACTGACTGACGTATTCTCTGACCGATTTACTGACTTACTGACATACTTACCCACTTACTGACTGACTTACTGAATGACCGACTTCTCAACTTTCATACTGGCTGACTTAACGTCTGACTAACTTACAGACAGACCTGCTACCTTTCTTGCTTATTGACATGTTTGCATACTGACTTCCCTGCTTCTATACTGACTTACTTAGCTCCTAAAATACTGACTTATTAACTGACGATCCTCCAGACCTACATACTTTCTTACTCGGTGACTTACAAACCTGCTTGCTTAGTGACTTTCCTCAGTTTTCACAAAGGGCGTATGTAGGTGTCCTGTAACATTATAAACACCGCTTCTAATTAAAATGCTATCGAATTAATGCTAATCAGTTATTTCCCTCTAATTTAGTTTCATCGGTTATGTTGTGGACGCTATCAGATCGTGCACGTCGTCCCTGTGCTACGGTTTCCATCTAACCATGTTACACTGGAGTCCAAGGTCAGGGAACAATCAAGGGACAGATTAGATTCAGCATTAGTGTCTCACTGGGATAAACTGGATTAAGGCCTGTGATGGATTTTAAGCGTTAGATTGAGCAGAGAGCGGATGAGATCGACCGGCCCATGTGTACCCACGCTTGTCCCACGTCTCTCTCTCCCTCTCATCGTCATTAACCTGTCAAACCAGCATGCAACGCACTGGGAACGGTTTATCCCCAGAACCTGCAGAGAGTTTGACACCAGAGTTACAATTATTCAGCTCAATTTTGAAATATTAAAGCAGGATGAAAGACTCAGCAGTCTGGCTTGTCAAGTATTCAGCCAGTGCTAGCAGCAGTCACGTGTTTGTTGAGAGTGCGGGGGAAGGTTGTAGGAATGCACCGGAATTTCAGCCGCCGAAAATTTTCGGCCGAAAAATATATGCTGCCCCTCGGTGCTCAGCGCTCAGATTTCACTCTCGATCTAGCCGACGGTTATCACGGCGCCACCCGGCAAAGGCTGATCGTGTCGGGTTTGGAAATACGTCAAAGTTTCTGATCTGGAGTGTTTGTTCCGCAGAAATTTCAACAGGGGGTACGGTGCCGAAGCGCTTTTCCATGACAGATTCACCACCTGAAAACATGACATCCGGTTGGGGGTGGCTGTGGCTCAGTCGGTAGAGCGGGTTGTCCTCTAATCCACTAATCGTAGGGTTGGTGGTTGGAATCCCGGCCCGGGTGATCCCATGCCGAAGTGTCCTTGGGCAAGAACTGAACCCTAAGTTGCCCCCGATGGCAAGCTAGCACCTTGCATGCAGCTCTGCTACCATTGGTGTGCGAGTGTGTCTCATTTGTAAGTCGCTTTGGATAAAAGCGTCTGCTAAATGAATAAATGTAAACATACAGAGTATAGCAAAACAACATCAACAAGAGTATAGAGGCTCTGTGCTCTGCCTGTTGTTTTCAATAAAATGATTAATGCGTCGCATTTTTAAACTTTTTGTCTTTGCAAGATGCTAGCTTAGAGCAGCTAAGTTCATTACTTGACTGCTGTGTTGCATATCATAATAGTTAATGTTACATTATGTGGAAAGTTGGATAAAAAAAAATCGGTTACATTTGATCGTTACAGAACTGAATAAAGAATAATACATTTAATATTGTTTTTGTTTTGGCGTGTTCATTTTGATAAAAGTGTGATCATGTTATCGGTTTGTAGTTTTTCGATTCAGATTCGTTAAATTCATGAAATGAATTAAAAAAGTCACATTTTCACACTATTATACGAAAAATACTATTTTAAAATATATTTGTTTAAATTCAGTTTCGGTCACGGTTCCGGCCCAGAAATTTCCTTTTGGCGCATCGCTAGTTGTAGTAGAGTTAAGCATTTACTTTTCATGTGCGAGAAAATAACGTTTTATGTCAAAACTTGAGGTGACATTAAAGCGTTTATATATTATGTGACTGGTACTATCGGGCAGGATTAGCTTTACATTTGAAGGTGGGTAATGTAATTATTTTTGAAGTATGTCTGGGATTTAATACTTGTCCAAAATGTCCCATGCATTCCTATGTCTGGAAAGACACCACCCACCCCACCCCCACTATAAAAAGACCTGCAGAAATAACTCCATGAAGTGTATGGCAAAAAAAGGGATGTTTGTGTTGAGTAAAAGAATAACACTAAAATTATGTCCTTCAAAAACATGGATTTTTTTTTATTTTGGGTTAAACCATTCCTTTTTGATTTGGATGTATGCTTTGGGTCACTGTTGTACTGAAAGGTGAAATTCCTATTCATTTTCAGCTACATAGTAGACACCTGCAAGCTCTGCACTATAATCGACTGGTATTTGTAGTTATTGACGATTCCTTCTGCCTTGATAAGTTCTGGCTGAAGAAAAGCAGCCCTAAAGCCATGATGCTGCCAACACCGTGCTTCAACGTGAGTATGGTGAACCCTTGGGGTGATTTATTTTTTTTTATTTGAGCTTGGATGTTTTTGTGATAAAGGGCTTCTGTCTAGCCGCCCTACCCCAAAGCCCAGACGTGTGAAGAACGAGAGGTTGTTGTTACAAGCTATGAATAATCAGTATGTGTCAGATATTCCTGCAGCTCCTTTAATGTTGCCTTTGGTCTCTTGGCAGCCTCCCTGGTAAGTTTTTGTCTTGGCCTTTTGTACATTTTTGATGGATGTCCTGTTCCTGGTGGTGCCGCTATGGTGCTCCCATTTTCTCTACTTGTTGATGAAAGTCTTTACAGTGTTCCATGGTACATCTAAGGTTTTGGAACTGTTTTGTACCCCTCTCCTGATCAATTCTTTTTTGACACCGAGACCCTGTACAGGCTTTGTAAGATCTTTGCAGGCTTCAGCAGTCAGATGAAACCAAGACGATGGGAAGAAAATCCTACAGGAACAGCTAATCTTAATCAGAATAATTTAATTGAGAGCTGTATGAGAATTACTTTTGAATTTGAAATGGAATGTGATTGGTTCATTCTGAACACAGCTACAATTATAAAAGGATGTGCACACTTGCGCGACCAGGTTTTTGTAACTTTTTTTCTTTTCTTCCTATTTTTTTTTTTTTTTTTTTTTTTTTGCCTGAAATGTTTTTTTTTTGTTGTTGTTGTTTTTTTCCACTTAATATTTATTATACATTGTAATTTCACACTGAGGGTGGGGAAAAGTTAGACGTTCGATTTCCGCATTCACAACCGTGTAAATCCAGTCGAAACTGGTTTTCTTTATGCTAAAACACACTTTCTGACAAGATTCCCTGAGTCTCTCTGCTCATTAAGGTGAAGAAAATGTTGAACGGAAGCGCACTGAATTTCAATGAGCTTGGCTGGTTTAATTCCACTCAGTGATCCCTGAGAGCAGACTTGACCGGGCATGGACACAAGCGTTTTATGGAAGATTCGATCAATGCCATTTTACTGGCTTTTGTTTCAAGCCTGCATGGCAGTTTAATTCAAATTCGGGGGGGGGAGTAACATTCTGGCAGAAACAGTAAGCATTTTTGTGTCTGAAGAATTGTTTCTCTATTGTGAGGAGAGCCGCTGAGAGCAAAGGGTGCATTTGAAAGCGTGAATGAATTCAGTTGATATGTCACCGTGACCTTTTTGTTGGTTAGAAAAGCTATTTTTATCTGGAAATGTGACATGCCTAATAGAGAGGCTTGGAATAAAACAATAAGGGGGCAGTGAATGCTGCTGTTTATTGAAAATAAAGTATACACACTCATTTCTGTAACCCAGTGCTGGCTCAGTATATAACCGAACACACACGGGGTTAATTTCACTATACACTGTGAACCCAACCTGTGGAGTTGCATTAAATACCCAAAATTTTTACCCTTCGTTCCAAATGACCCAATTAGAGGATTTGAATGAATTTTAATCAGAAAATTTAAAGAAATCGTTGGGATATCTCAGCTCTCACCTCTCTCCCGTGCATTATAGCTATAGCCGAATATTTCTATTATTTCGAAGTTTGCACAGCTGGTCATTTTAATACCATGGATTTCTTTTCCGTTTCAAAGCTCGATATATAAGTGTAAAAATTCAGAAGCACACCCGAATCCTTGTGACACAAACATCATTCCATATACAGCTTGTAAATAATTAATGTCTGTATTTATTTATTTATTTATTTATTTATTATACGGAGGTGATCTAGTTCAGGCAACAGCAAAGCGCAAAACCTTTATTTACACTTGCTGTCGTGGTTACATTGATTTACAGCTAAGGTTGAACATTTGACATCTGCATTAGAGACAACTCGATGTACGTAAATAACAAATTTGTATTTAACATAGAATTAATTCAGTTCAATTGAATTGAATCGTTGGAATGTCTGTAATGTCCTCGTGACGTTAAGTTCCGTTTTGTGTATTTGATAATTCATGAAAACTCCTTTTAAGAGCAAAATGCAGCATGTCAGCAAGGTTATATTGTTGATTGACATGAGCTATGCATGGTTTCTTAGATTCAGTCTTGCAAAAAAATGCTTAAATACTACTCAAATAAAGGGCTGAACGGCAATATAGTCATGGAATCAACCTTGTGTTCTTTGGGATAACATTGCTGCGTTTCTTGCCCACTTTTTCGTGATAGTTACGTGCAGAACGACTTGAGGTTTTTGGATAACTTTTCCATTTATGCTGACTGACGCATGCAACATGATCAGGGTTGCTGGGGGTCAAAGGGGTTAAGAGCCTCACTTAATTGGTGCAACAGTGGTGGTGAGATAAAGCCGCCCAACCTGGAGCACCCCTTACAATTTTTCAGTTATTAGAGGTTTCTCTCCAAAATGCTTTGAAATAAATGATCATTATTTTTACTCAGTGAGTCTTCTCTTAAATCTTTGACCAGATCTTTGGCAAGCCCAAGATTTGAACAATCTTCCGACTACAAAGTTTCCCCTATGAGGACCGTGAACTTGTCACAGTACAGCATGTTGCAGTCTCAAAGTGATCTTTGCTTGTCCTTGTCCCATTATCATTAGACGTGTTCTCCATCCCTTCCAGCTCCATAGGGATTATAGTGGTCTTTGCTAATAATCTTCAGGGTATATATCTGATGTGACACTTCATTTGGATCCTCTGGGCCTTTCCTGACACTGAGAGGCTTTGAAAATCTCTCAATTAGGACTCTGGTGTCTCAGAGGCGACAGCTTGATAGAATCAGGCATGTTTGATTGTTATGGCTCTAGAGCTGCTTGTTAGACTGCAGGTAGATGAGACGATGAGTGCCCTCCTGGGACAGAAACTCTACCTCCTGTTTCGGTCCTGAAGAAACCAAGTGCTTGTGCTTCTGAAAGTTCAGTGAACAACAGTGAGTCCTGACCGGAGAGAGAAATGAGGGATACGAACCTCTCTGTCATGTCTGGTTCTCCAGCTCGAGCGTTTCTCCTCTTGGTTGATGCCCACAGTGTTTACTTCTCAGATGGTATGATTTATGCATGAGCGCGATGGCTTCCCTTCATCTCCAAGCACCATTCCTTAACTTCTGCTTTTCATTTCTCTCGCTCAACGAAACAGGCAGTCCCAAGCTCCCAGACGACACCAGCATGACATTAAAGAGATGAGTCTTCAGGGTCTCGGCAGTTTCTGTCTCACGCTGTATTTTTATTTCTGATTCATCCAAGAACATTGTAGCTGTTGCCACTAGCTTTAGGGAATAAACAATAAGAAAAAGTGAAGCTAGATCAAGTTTGGGTTCAGAGTTTCCCAACTACACAAAATGAAGTATAAATCTAATTGTACTTCATTTTTATATTTAAATATCATTCATTCTTTCCATTTTACCCTGCTCTTCATTCTGATATGGGTGGTGGTGGATCCAGAGCCTATCCCGGGATGACGGAGTGTGAGCTTTGGAATACAATCCAGATATGATGCTAGTCCGCTGCATTGTTTTTAAATATCATTTTAGAGAATTTTTACTTTACTCAAGTATGATTTGTGAATTAGGGCAGTGAGTAGCTCTGCTCCCTCAGTCACAGGTCCAGGTTTGTGCAGAATTTTGCATGTTTTCCCCATCTCTTTTTGGGTTTCTTCTGGGTTCTTCACAAAAACATGCCAGTAGGTAGATTGGTGATTTTTCTTAATTGCTCCTCACGTGCAAATGACTGTGGGAATGCATTTCACAGAGATCCATCATTCGGTCATTTGAGAAATCACAGAAAATCACTGTAATGCATCTCTTATTCAACCACTAAGCATGAAAACATTGCTCTCCAGCCTGGTGGGTTTAATGACCGAGCTTGTGGCTGCTTTACCGTCGCTCTGGGTAAATTGTAATCTTTTCCGGCCGTCCCTCAGCTGCTTTAATGTGCTTAGTTCAATAATTAATGGGCGGAGGAGCTGCTCGGTGCTTGAATGCGTTTCATTTCATAATTAAAGCATCGATTGGGGGGTGTGAGGCCTGTATGCAAATGGCAGTTCTGTGGTGCTCATGACACGTAATGGCAGATCAGAAAGAGTGCAGGCCATGGTCTTGTCACAAGGCGAGTCAAGGTAATGAACTGCGAATGAGCAACAGAGTTGATTCGTGCTTATTTGCACTTTGGATAATATCTGCTGGGACCAGACTCGATTTCCTTCTCCCGTAATATTAAATATGCTCCAGTCTTGGTTCCTATTTGCTATCGGCTGCCTGTCACACAGACCTCAGAGATGTATTCGTATTCGTTTTGACAGCTTTTCTCGAGCAGGCTTCGTCTGCACGACTTACACACCATCTGGGATGTGACAAACCGAGGCGCATTGATCTCCCCAGAGGATCTTGTTTTGTTTTCCCATCTTGAGCCCAGGCTTCAAGTACTCTGCTTGACAAGCCGCAAGAAGCCCTTCTCTGTCTTGATGATGAAAGTTGTTAGTCTGTGAAATGCCCTCTACGCATGCAATACGTTCGCATGCTGGTTATAAAACCCGCTCATAATCTGTCGAGTGAGTGTTTAGATACGGATGAATTTACTCAAGGGAGCCTCAAAGATCTACATGAGGATTTTTTTTTTTTTTTTTTTGCATCATTATTTTTTATCCTTGGCTGTGCTTCCTCGTTGCCCATGTCAGAGACTAATGGGTTTTATGACGAAGGCGGGCTGATGACGTCGTCTCAGCCGCGCTTCATTTAATAGAAACATTTCTGCATGCTATCTTATGAGTACTCTATACATAATGCATTATAAATACATTTATAACATGTATTATATAGCATACATGATACCTTATGACTGCTCATGAATATATTGTCATATTTACATGCATAACTCTTTATAATGCACAGGTATATGACTTGTATCATGACTTACTGTATGATATCAGGTTACGGGACTCATTATAATCTGTTCATAAGGTCATCATAAACACGACTGTTTATAACATTCACTTTAACACAGGCTATGTACTATGCTATAATGTAACATGTTTCCTCAAATTGTGCCCAAATGCTATGTCTTCATGATGTGTACATAATGCATAATAGTGCATTATATCAAGCCATTTCAAACCAAAATAAAGTAAGCTTTATTAAAAGTCTTTTAAATATGTATTATCCTTGTATTCAACGATGACGGCCAGAATGAATAACGTTTCCGAAGTGGCCGTGACGTTTCCTAGACTTCTTTTGGAAGTTTCACAGTTCCTGGTCAGTTTGGAGCTATAAACCGCATGGAATTTTCCCTGTCCCTGCTTCATGAGAAACCAACACCACTTCTTTTACTTTGGGTGATGATTATTGTCTTTGCTATTGTTCCTATTCTTTTCTCTTCTTTAACACGCCCATCGATCTCATGGTCCCATTTTAGCCAGGAGAGGAGAGGAGACCTTGGGCAGGGGTTATGATTAGATCACAGCTCATAAATCCAATATTATGACAGGAAGCCAGGATTAATTCACCTGATGAGATGGCTGTGATCCGTGGCTGATGGAGGGAGCCGTCCAGGGTGAAACACATGGCCTTTCCCGGTCTTGCGGAAATGGGTGCAGCCGATTCTGTAATAACACTCCCTGACACTTTGGAGCATTTAGACAAATGCTGTGAATGGTGCCATCAATAACAGAACCGGCTTTAGTGAGACAACAGGAGAAAGTGAAGGACGCGAAGCTGTGTCTTCAGTGCCAATGTATTACATTTTATGTGATGATCATGGCCTCAGGCCATGTAATGACACAACTATTGTCCACATACTAGTGAAAAACTAAATTTTTATATATATAAAAATTTTTTTACTCCCAAGGCTAAACACCGAACATATTTTTTTATAATATGCTGCATATATTTCAGTAAGTAGGACAGAATTTTGTGAAGATGTAGTAGGACAAGTTGAATCCCCTCAGAAACTATTAGAATGGCAAGGCCAATGTAATATTTTTGCTGTCTTTTGAAGGCTTTTGGGTTTGAGCTCAAAAGCAGAAGATGAGGAGAGAGTTTAGAATTTCAGCTTTTATTACCTGGTATTTATATGTAGATGTGTTAAGCGACATAGAACATAGCGCATTTTGTATCGGACCACCCAGCAAAAATATTTTGTATCATGTAATTGACAGGTGTTTCTTGTTACCCAGGTGTGTCCTCTTAGATCGATTGTTTAAAGAATAGATAGCTCTGAAAGTCTACTCTTGGTTTTAGCCTTCAGTTTCACCTGTGAAAACTGCATTTGTTGTTAAAAAGGATAAACCGACATGAAGATCAGAGAGCTGCCTATGGGAGAAAAGCAAGACACTTTGAAGCTGAAAAAAGATGGGAAAATCAATCCGAGCATAGACAGTACGACAATTGAGCATAGACAGTACGACAATTTGGGAATGTCCTGAAAAAGAAAGAAGCCACTGGTGGATTTGAGCAACAGACATCGAATGAGTCGGCCACGGAAAACAGCTGATGACAAACATTGTTGTTTTGGGGTTTTTCTTCCCAGATCACACAGTCAGTGACATCACTAACAACCTCCATAGGGCAGGGGTGAAGGTATCACAATCCACTGTTCAAAGAAGACTTAGCAGAAACATAGAGGACAAACCGCAAGATTCAAACCACTCATCAGCATTAAAAATCAGAAAGCCAGATTGGATTTTGCAAAGAAATACAGAGATGAGCCACAAAAGTTCTGGAACCAAGATGAACCTCTACCAAAGTGACGGAAAGGACAAAGTATGGAGAAAGAAAGGATCTGCTCATGAACCTGAACATACAAGCTCATCTGTGAAACACGGTGGAGGTAGTGTCATGGCTTGAGCTTGCATGGCTGCTTCTGGATCAGGCTCACTAATCGTTATTGATGATGGAATTCATGATGGTAGCAGCAGAATGAATTCAGACGTTTAAAGGAACATTCTGTCTGCGGATTTTCAGAGAAATACATCCAAATGAATCAAGAGGAACTTTATCATGCAGCAAGACAACGATCCAAAATGCACTGCCATCTCAACAAAGGACTTTATCAGGGGGAACAAGGGTAAGGTTTTAGACTGGCCAAGTCAATCACCAGACCTTAACCCAATTGAGCAGCATTTCACTTCCTGAAGAGGAGGCGGAAGGAAGAACCCCCCCCCCCCCTTTAATATTAAGTGTTATTTACTTCAAGACTTATCTGTTCATATACTTTTCCTTGCCTAAAAATCAGGTGGTCTGATACGTTATCTAAACGTGCGATACGATGTTTTTTTGTCCTCTCTCTGTCTGTTCCTAAAGTTTATATGAACCCAAAGTCAAAGTGAACACAACACATAATTCCAACCATGGAAATATAACAGGAACACCTCCTCTATACATGCTCTCATGATTTTTAAAAAATAATAATAATTCAATAGTTCATGCTCAATAATTTATTGTATTTAAAGTACAAAGGTCTAATCTACCAAGCTGCAGTCCATGGCAGCCGGTCATATCCATGAGGCTCGGCAGATGCGTGATTTCATTCCCACACCACGCCAGCCATAAATACCCCCAGCTCCATCTTTCTTTTATTAAAGGAAATTTGATTACATTGAAGGGGAGTATATTAAAGCTGTATTTCTTCTCTTCTGTGTCATAATGGGTGCATGGCACATTTCCTGTCGCTGTGGCAGGTGCTATTATTCTCACTTCCTCCTTCAATAAACCCTTCTCTTCCTTCCCCGAGTCCAACCACAATGGTTCTGGCAACCAAGCCAATTTTCTGAGAGAAGATGGCAACAACTTAATGCTTGTTAATATGAAAGCAAAAAAATGTTAAAAATGAGTAACGGAGCGAGAGAAGCCACATGCTTGTGTCTTGTCCCTATTACAGATTAGCAATTACTTGCTATCTCTGTAAAAGGCAGAGAACAAAACAGAGTCTCTGATTATTTGGTCAATTGGAAATGCGAAATGAATGAAATAAATGAATTTCATTTATCTCTATAATTAGTCAAAACAGTGGATAATAGCCCTGGCGTATTCTTTTGAATGTTGACCAAGCTTAATCAGCTGCTTGTCAAATAATGGTTCAATTAATTGCCTCAATAGGAAATTTCACATTATGTAAATGCAATTTAAGCAACAAAGCGAAACCGGGTTTTTTTTTTTCCCCCTAATGGATTTGGGTTTGTTTTTCTGTCATTCAGTCTTATTTTCTGTTGGACACCTAAGCTTTACTGGCTTTGTTTTCTTTTTGGGGGCATTTCAGAAAAGCTGACTTTCAGCTTCCCTGAAAGGATCGTAATCATTTCCTCTTGTATTTACAGTATTTTCTTCCTTAATTTTTTTTTTCTCCACTCATGGATTGAATAAACGAGTGTCTTGGAGAAACAGATTTCTTTTCTCAAAGGAGTAAAGCGGCCCACTCCATCTCTAACTACTACAATAGTAGAACTATGAACTGTTAAAGTATAAACACATCATTACCGGTTCATATTTTACAGTGTGAGTGGCATGGCGGTACGTCAAGTAGTGTTACTGCCTCAGAACTCCTTGATCTAGGATTTTGTTTACTGCCTAGGAGGGGTCTCCTAACCCCATCTAAAATATACTCATGGGTGTAATGCTAAATTGCCTCAATGTGTCAAATCTGTGTGTCCAATCCTTTCAATGGATTGACATCGCAGTCCTGCCTTGCACCCAGTGTTCCGAACAAGTGGGATGAAACATGGAGGAAAGCCACATGGTAGGCATGCTCCACACAGACCGTAACCCAAGCTCAGGAACTTCGAGCTGTGATGCACTAAAGCTGCCCTTACTCAATTACATTCAGTAATTCATTCATCTTTAGTAACTACAATCATGTAATACATACCGTACTACAGTGCAGAACCATGTGCATGTCGTCATCTTTTCTGTTTTGAAGACATTACTCGTCTGGAAAGCGCTATCGATCTACCTATCTATCTATCTGTCTATCGATCTATCTATCGATCGATCGATCGAGCTGCTGATATAACGTACAGAAGATGTAGAGCAAATATCTGGTTCATACAGATTCTCTCCTCAGTCAGACTGATGCACTTCACAAATCCTGTCCCTATCCATTTCCTTATGAAAGAAAACATTTATTCAGTTATACTGCATGAGTTCTAAGGAATATCTAGATATATGTGCTGTACACAACCTGCCAAGGTTGCCCATCACTTACTTTTCATATCCTCGCATGTCTTTATTTACTCACACTAGATGCTGAGTAAAGTTTTTCATGCTCCAGTAATAGTACACTTTACAAGGAAAAGGGTTCTTCAAGGGGTCCTTTGTATAATCAAGTGTTCTTAGCCTTCTCAAAAGGACTATATTATACCCTTAACTTAATTAAACAAGCTATACTAGACTATACCCTTAACTTAATTATACAAACTATATTAGACTATACCCTTAACTTAATTATACAAACTATACTAGACTATACCCTTAACTTAATTATACAAACTATACTAGACTATACCCTTAACTATACATTCTGTCAAGGGGGTTCTACATAAGCCTTTTTTACGGTTTATTGTGCCGTTAAAAGAAAATAATTGACTTTGGGCTGCTTTACCGCTGCTTCATCATCAAACTCAACTGTTGTTGATTATTTTCCTGTAACCGAATGACATGGTATGCTTCATTCCTTACCTCTACGACAGCGCCACTGAGGTTAATGTTCTATAACAGCAGGTCTAACATTAGTTCAACTGAAATCACAGGTTTATATTAATGCGCTCTTCTGATATGGTATTGTTTCTATAGCAACAGCTCATTGATGGGGACCTGTATAGCTGATGCTCCACATAATCTAATACAAATAATAAACTGGGGGTGGGGGGGAGTGGGTGTTGTGTAACGGACGAAAACGTATAATCATTGATGGTGTGATGTTTTCTCCAATTAGATATTTATGGAAGGAGTCTCCAGTGTCAGTGCCTTGCAACAGTCACTTAGTAATGCACTTGTATACTATAATGTATACTGAATTTATTTATTTATTTTTTTATGATAAGCTGAGTCATTGATGCTAAGACAAATTCCAGGCACCGGTGAATAAAATTGACACTGATTATACTGGGGCGAGGAGCAAGAAAAACCGACAGTGAATGTGCTTATATCCTCCAGAGCTCTGTGGCATTTCGTTCTCTAATAAGGGGACACGTCACCCGAGGGACAGCTGCCGCAGTGTGAGGTGTAACAGCACGTCGGTCCTCATTAGAGTCCCTCTCATTACAGCTTGTTCACCTTCCTGTGTGGGAATGAAGTAGAGTGCATCCTTGAGAGCTTTCTCCCTGGCAGAGAGTTTATTTTCTGCCATTGAAAACGTTTTGTTGTGTTCAGATGTACCGAAGTCTCCGCGCTGGAAGTTTTCCTCTGAATAACAGCTATAGATCCTGACCATGTAAGATTTTTTTTCCTTGTTGAAAAAAGGACAAGAGCCATGTTCTTCATGTTCCCACTAATCTACGGTGTTTAAGATGAAAAGAATGAACTCAGAATTTGAGTCACATGCTGTCTAATTGAAGTTTGTGAGAGATTATTCATTTTGAAAAATGTTGCCAGTGTAGTCGGGTGCAAAAGTTTTTACACCCTTCGGACAAAAAGACATTTTTTGCGAATGCGATATGAAAAAAGTCATGAAATCGCAACGGGACATTAGTGTGTTAAGTTTCCCAGAGGTCCTGTCTACTAGTATGTCCTTGATTGATTCTTCAGCAACCACTTTATCCTGGGCAGAGTTGCGGTGGATCCGGAGTCTATCACGGGAACAGCGGAGGCGGGAATACATCGAGGATGGGATGCCATCCTTCACAGGGAACCGTGCACACACACACACACACATTCAATACCTAAAGCTATGGTGATGGAAATCATCAAAGTTTATTATAAATATTAAGGAGTTTTGTTATTTTCATCCTTGACCAGTTTGAACTGAAATGGTTTCATCCAAACTTAAAAAGCAATTAGTTTCAACAAGAATGACATTTTGTTTTAAATTAAAATGTGTTCTGTTGGTGGAATGATTAGGAATTTGAGTCTAATATTGCAATAACTGGACTGTGTTCTCTCTCACTCTGTGTGTGTGTGTGTGTGTGTGTGTGTGTGTGTGAGT
>JAFFST010052483.1:329200-339943 GCA_022414735.1 Noturus placidus
CGGGCCCCCCCCCCCCCCTTAAACATTCATCCCATTGTGCCACCTCTTTAATAGTCTTTCTTTTTCTTCTTCTGTCACATGAGCAGGAAACACGATGACCCTTGTCCTGAGTAGCGTGAGGGGATCTTGGTATAATAAACACATCGATATTTGATCAGTTCAACGTCTTAGAAATCATGCCACGTCATTCAAACCCCCCTCAATAGTCTTTTGCTTCTTTTTATTTTTAAATAAAATAATCATTATTTAATTGTACTATAAAGTACCTTTTTATTCACACTGAAAGTCCTGTTCAAAATGGATTTAAATAAAGTAAAAAAAAAAAAAGAAAAGATGGAAAATAAAAATGTAGCTTCCATTATAAGATATTTTCAAAGCACTTTTCATTTTTATGGCTCTATTTTATCGAAAGATACGGAAATGACGCTATATAAATATACTACATGCGTGTTTAAGTTGGATATTCGAATGGCAGCGCCTAGGCATGTGCTGATCTATCTTTTATACAACATCCAATGAAACACTGTATTGTCATGACTGACAGGTCACAAGCTTCACAAGTGCACGCCCACTGGTTGAGCATTTCCTGTGAATTGTGATTTATATATTTTATTTATAAAGGCAATATTTATCGTGTATGACATCGGCGCATGTCTAGTTGCTTTAGGAATGAATGAGGCAGAGGATTAACGGGGACATGAAAGCTAGTCTATTGTGTGTGTGTGTGTGTGTGCGCGCCCTATGTTGCCCTGAAGATGTGCAATGGCGTTTCGACTCCAAAGCATGAAGATATGCAAGTATCCCTCGTTGCTCTCGCCTCCTGTTGAACCGACATCCAGGTGCCTGAACAAACAGACCGTTTTATTATTCAGACGATTTTAATCTCCTTTCCTTCTATGTTTGAATTCTTGCTTCGGGGAAAAATCAGTGCCACGATTTCTTGTCTTTCGCTGAACAGTCCAGTTTTCTTCTACGTTCTAATGTACCACGCTGTGATTATTATGACTTATATATTTTTTCCTTTGTTTATTTAAAAAAAAAAAAAATTTCCTCCACCTTACAGTTAGACGTCGCTCTCTCTGAGCTGACCTCTTTGATCATTTCAGGCTCTTGTCTGATTAACTCGTGTCTATATCACTAAATCCATCCTCCAGCCTTCGGCACGGACCTTTTCTGCTTTCCCGAATCGATTTCCTTTATCCGTGTCATAATTAATCAGCATTACGCTAAATAAGCTCTTTAATTTATTTCCCATGCACACGGAGTAGACGTTAACTTTTAACACCGTGACTGGGAGAACGAATGCACGCACGTGTTAGAGAATGTTATATGTAGCTGGATATCTTCAGAAGATTATTTTAAAGTCGCGTTGAGTTTAGTTGATGAGGTTTCTATGTTAATGGATGGAGTGGGTTTTTTTTTTTTTTTTTTTTTCTTTTCATTCTCTGGTTGTTGAAACTGTTTTGTTTGCCGGGAGACGATGAATAAAATAAAAACAAATATCCTGGACATATCTGATTGTTCCAGGATTACAAGATATGCCCGCCCCTCCCCTGTGCTGTTAGGCCTTTAATCAACCTTGTTCTGTTCTGTGCATGGATTGGATTGGATTGGATTCTGCCTCTTGGATAAAAGAGTCTCTTATACGTGGAAACTCCTCAATGGGAAATCATTACAGGAGACGTGGCATTATAACCAACACGCAGTACTGTTCACATATTTCAGGCTTTTTAATTGTTTCAATTTTATTGCGACACACGGACAGACGACGTGATCGCGACGCAAAGTCGAGACGTACGTGTGTAGATGCTGGAATTGGAGCTACGCGATGCTCATGTTAAGCTAACGGCACGCTTACGAAACACCGATTCCGAGCTACTTGACAAACAAGCGACTTCGTCACTGTGAGCGAGACGAGACTCGGCCAGCTGATTTCGGACACGCGCTTCACGCAACGTTTAGAAACTCGTACGAGGATCGGATTGCGAAAGGGTTGCAAAACATCCTGATACGCATCCGGCATGTCTGATCAGTGTCCGTCATCCGTGTTGTCGAGGTTTTATATGCTGCGGTCCCGATCTTTTCATTACTACAAATGTCCAAATCCTTTTTTTTGTTTGTTTATTATTAAGTACACATCCTCTCACTATGTCCCCGCGAACCTTGAGGGGAAAATGTCAATGTCATGGTGTACAAATTGTGTATTCGCTTGCATCCCAGCTTCACGCGGAAGGAATTTAAAGTGAATTCTCAAAGTGCTGCCTTCTCTGATTTACATGTGAAATGAAAGTGCTGGATTTCTGTCCCGTTGTTGAGGAACTTAATCATGTGTGTATCCTCGGGGCACTCAATGAGGTGTCCGTGGCTGTAAGGGGTGTGTGTGTGTGAGTGAGAGAGTGAGTGAGTGAGTGGTGTATAAAGAGGATACTCACTGTGCCAGTGTCATATCAGGTAAATATCACAGTGCCACGTCACGCCAACTGCCAAATCTGACTTCCTGTGTCCTCTCCGTGTCGTCTTGTTTTCATCTGTTTGCACACACACTGTTTAAATTCTTGAGGCAAATTGTTAGTTTTTATTTGTATTATTATTATTATTATTATTATTTTTTTTTTTTGTAAAGCGAGGAAATCTAGTCTCCTGAGATCGGAATTGCGAAACCGTCTGTACGTGGTCATTTGAGACGAGCATGAGCATTGTCCTTTTCAGCTTGCACAACCATGTAAAAACATTCAGAAGTGTTTTCACGATTCTCTGTCCCCATTAAAATGTTGAATTGATTTGAACCTGAAGCGGTGTGTGTCTAGTGCTGTCATGAAACGCGATCGTGCTCCGGACGTGTACACCGGAGAGGAGTCTCGCGTCGACGTTTTATTACAACCTTTTAATCACAATTTACGACGTCACGCACGTGGCGGTCCCTAGAACCACCTGTGATTGAGAAATACTGGTTCAGAGTTCTTTATTAGACCTTCACTGGTTCCTGCATAGGTGGTTTGTTCTTGTTTCTATAGTAACCGCTTGGACGGTCGATACGGCGAGGGTTTTCTGTAAGACCCGTGCCATGTTTTATTCCTTTATATTTGCGTTTAATGTTATTAGACCAAGCGAAGCGATATAAACCTATTCTCCGAGCTGCTCCTGAATTCATTTATAGTATGATATAATTATAATGTGCACGTGAACTGATTCTCAGTACGAGCGCATTATGTTCAGCGTTAACTTATTTTTAAAAAGAATTTTTATTTTATTGTACTGAAGAAGCCTGAAGTGTTCATGTGTACAGCAGGGGGCGCTGTTTACTTATTACTGAATAAGGCAGACGCTTTTGCGATCTTAATGTCAAGTTTATTTATAAGACTTGGGGGAAAAAAAAAAAAAAAACCCTGGCTGTGATCCTATACTGTTTTTAACATAATGATCACCCCTTGACATTTCTCATCCGAGGGGGGTCGGTGTCTCCATCTCGTTGCCGCCGTGCTCCTGTATAATCTCTGGTGAAGGACGTTAGATGGACGTTTGAAGAGAGCAGATGACTCTGTCTGTAAAACTCAACGAGATAAAGTTTTAAATATCAACTCTTTCAGCTCAGTCGTTACCACGCCAATTGTATATACGTTCCATGTAATATCCTAAAGCGGAGGTCTTCAACAGGGGGTCCGTGACCCCTAGGGGGTCCGCGGAGGTACTGCATGGGGGTCGCGAAAGTTTTGGTACCAGTTTGATATAACACAATTACATACAATATATCTAATGAGAGGGTCCCCGATCCATCTCGCCATCAGTTTGGGGGTCCTTAGCCTGGAAAACGTTGAAGACCCCTGTCCTAAAGGATTCTTCGGTTTGGTAATCCTGTTATACATTGTCATTATGTACCATCTCTGGTCTTATGTATCGTCTCTGTGCATACACTCCTGTCCTGAATGCTGCATGTGATTTAGTCATGGGACGAAGCCGACGAGGATGTAATGAAAATGGTATTGGAAGTCCATTAAAGATTTCAGTAATTCGATGTATATAAAAAGTACAACAAACACCCAAAAGCCAGGACGGAAAGAATGAAATGCAGCCGTTCGAGGAAAAACGTCACCGGGTAAAAGACTGGAAACAATGCAGCGAATTAGAAATGTACCATAGAGTCCAAAAGGTTTGCATCCCTTACGGTTTTCTGAATGATGGTAAGGAAAATGTACACCCGTGCGTGAAGGGGTTAAATAATTAATTATCAATTTGTATAGCGCTTTTTACAATGGTACATTGTCTCAAAGCAGCTTTACAGAAATATCATTTTTTTTTTTACATTTACAAGCGACTTACTAATGAGAGCACATTCACACACCAATGGAAGCAGAGCTGCCATGCAAGGTGCTAGCTTGCCATTGGGGGCAACTTAGGGTCAGTGTCTTGCCCAAGGACACTTCGGCATGGGATCACCCGGGCCGGGATTCCAACCACCAACCCCACGGTCAGTGGATTAGTGGACAACCCGCTCTACCGACTGAGCCACAGCCGCCCTGTTATTATCCTAGAGCAAGAATGTATGAACTTCCTTCGACCCCTAGTGATGACATCACTGATTTAATCTTAAGAACGCTACTATAAGGTACCACGTTCTGTTCTATTTACCTATTTGTGTTGTTTTTGTTTTTTTTTTATTCCTCCGTGTTCCACACTTTCCGGATGTTTTATTGTGTCCTGTTTTATGAACAGGACTTCCTGGTTTTATTAAAATGGCAGTTCGAATACAGGTAACAGTGTTTTATACTTTCTGTTCGGGTCAAAACTATGATAACTAAATATCTAGACCCCATCTCTACCACCGTTAGTGTGTGATTAAGCAAGGAACTGTGAAACCGAACACACTGAAGGTCATTAAATAGGTTTGTGTTGTCCCAAGGGTGTACAAACTTGCGTACACTACTCTGTAGTACATCTCGGAGTTGATGTAAGCTTTTTCGAACGTCATTCATCATAACAGGAATTTCTGATTGTGTGTGTGTGTGTGTGTGTGTGTGTGATGGATGTTTTCCCCTCCACTGCTGACTGCAGGTTTGAGATTCCTGAATTGCTCAGCTCACTGGAACATTCTTTCATACGTAACAGTCTGAAATAGGAGGAACAGATGGGCTCCACTTACTCTATTTTTAGACGCTGATGCAACACACTCACCGCTGATGGATGGCTGTAAGTGTGTGTGTGTGTGTGTGTTCCCATCTTGATCTCAGCTTTTATGATTTTTTAAAAAAAAAATTTCCCTCCCAAAGCCTACTATCTGTTTTTAAGTTTCTCCGGTAACCGTAATAAATTCACAGCGTATTAACCACACAACAATCAGTGTCTGCGTCGTAGACAGGATTCGGTGGCGTTTCTACCACAGCGCTGATGACTTGTTTAGTTTTCTCTGAGAGCAGTTCTGACTGTAGTAATGTGAGCGCTGCAAAGCGCTGTGAGGCTTTTATTTAAACACTCGTTCAGTTCGATTTTAGTTGTGACAGTGACTGCGTTTACACGGACCGCAGCAATCTAATTATTGACCTTATTCTGAATAAGACGATATTCTGATTAAGGTGTTTACATGAGTCGCTTTTAGAAAACTCCGGTCACGTTCCTGTTTTCCAATATAGTCCGATTAACGTCACCCGTCATTACGTCCCCACGCTACGCCGTTCGACGTCCCTCCAGAATCTTCCTTATGGTACCGTGTACCGTTTTGGGTGTTTTTTTTTAGTTTTATGAAAGCTTCGTGTGCAGGTAATTATTTGTCAGGCTGTACTTTCAGATAGACGTGGGCTGCGTCCCAAACCGCGTACTTGCTGACTATATAGAAGCTCGGATACATGTATTTCTCCTACTATATAGCCGGTACGTGAAAAACGGTTGAGCGCATCCGTGTGTGATCGTGTCCTATCGCGAAAATGCGGTGAAAACTCTCACATGCCGTTAATAGTGTGATTTTAAGGTGTGTCGATAATGCGACTAAAACAGGAATACCCCACACGTCTTAATTTGATTTGTGTTTACTTCGAGTATGACTTTAACCGGATTAAGGTCATCAATAATCTGTTTACATGCTAGTTTCTTAATCAGACTATTGTCTTATGATTTGGATTGGATGTCCACGTAAATGTACGAGGAAAAGCTCCCTAAGATGATCTGAGGAAGAAACCTTGAGAGATTCTGAAGGGAACTCGTCCTCATCTGGGTAACACCGGAGCGTGTGAGAGTAAAAGAAAGTTCATTATGGTTTGTACATGAAGTCTGTTGTTTTTTTTGTTTTTTTTTTAACTAGTCCACTGGTCACTAAAGGAGAGAGCAAAACTGCATGTGGTGATTGCAGTCCCAAGGCCATCGCTGCAACCGTAGTCCCAGCGAGAACGTCCACGTGGAATTGAGGTCGAAACCCATTAACATGCGGTACCGTCCTCGGCAATCTCCAGGCTGTACCCTCCAGTTGATGAGGGCTCCATCCAGAGGTAGGCATCAGGATGGAAAGGACATTAAGGTTGACCTGAACGAACCTGTCCCGCAGATGGTACACGACGTTACAAAGTATAAACAGATAAAAAGAACAGTGTCATTCTTTAATAAATAAAATAAGGAATAAAATCAGTGGGTTTTGATGTCTGCAGTGTAAACCTGTGACGGATGTGGATGCTCTTTCTTGGATAGCCTTAAGACAGCAATTGATAAATAAATAAATAAACGGTTTATGCTCAAGTCTCCATCATTGAACAGCTGATAACTTCATTTTGATACAAGAAACCTAAAACTCTAATGATACTCGTACTCAAGTTACTTTTAACATGCTTAGCACTGCGTGCCGTTATAGTATACAGTTCTAGAAGAGAATTTATTGATCAGCGCACTATCCGGTGTCAACCCGATGGGAATATCTCAAGGTTTCTCCATGTTGTCGCAGGGAGCTTGCTCATTAGGGATCAATTTTAATTAAAACTTACAGAAATCTGGGGTCCTGTAAAGCTGCTTGGTGACATGCTTCATTCAGTACGTTTACACGCACAATAATAATGCGATATTAAGACGATAGTCTGATTAAGAAACTAGCACGTTAACCGGATTAAGGTCATCAATAATCTGTTTAAGTCATACTCGAAGTAAACACAAATCGAATTAAGACGTGTGGAGTATTCCTGTTTTAATCGCATTATCGGCGTGTATTAGAGACATGTAAACACCTTAATCACACTATTAACATCGTGTGAGGGTTTTCACTGCATTGTGAGACAGGACGCGATCACACACACGGCAGCGCTCAACAAGAGAGGACAGCTGCGTCCGAACCCACGTACTTACCTACTGTACAGTAGGAGAAATACATGTATCTGAGCCACTATATAGACGAAAGTACGTGGTTTGAGACGCAGCCCACGGCTTCAAACAGTCGTCTATCTGCACATACAGCATGACAAATAATTAACTGCACTCGAAGCGTTCATAAAAATTACAAATAAAAACACAAAACTGCATACGGTCCCATAACGAAGACCAACTGTATGTCGAGACGTGAAATTCTGGAGGGCGTGGTGCAGTGATGTAATGACGTGTGGCGTTAATCGATCCATGTTCTATAACGCGCAAAACGGGAGCATGAAAGGAATATTCTAAAAGCGACTCATGTAAACACCTTAATCAGAATAAGGTCAATAATTAGATTACTATACAAATTATGATCGCTATACAAATGCAGCAGAATTGTATAATTTCCCAATAGCAAGCAGCACACCTTGAAACGTCCGGTTTCTTATTTCGACTAGAGCGCAGAGGTTATTGATGACCGAAAATGGTCACGTGTGGAAGAAAGGAAAGTCCTGAAGGTTGTGTTTCTCAAAACATGGCTACTTCTTTCCCTCCGACTCTTACGGAGCGCTGACACCGGAGACTCCTTCCATAAATATTGCATGAAATATTTCCTCACAGAAAACCCGACGTGTCCGTACGTCCCTGTGAACGAGCCGTTACTACAGTAACGATATCGTATTCGAATGAGCGCGTTGTTATTATAAACGAATCAGAATTGAGCGTTTGAATGGCTTAGTAGAGCATACACGACTGATATTACTCTAGTGCCCGCTTTCCTTTAGACTTTTAAATCACTTTTATTGGGTGTTATTTCAATAGTTTTTGGTACCTCCGCTAGTGTTTTATTAGTTTTATCGACGGTCCAGACCGTAGGCGGTACAGCAGTATTGATCATTTAGACTCTCTCCTTTTCCATCAAGTGCACTAGCTGCGTCTGTGCATTAGGTGCCACTCAAGCTAAAGCTTAGAAAACGGCTCCTGCGCCTCATTGTCTGTTTTCTGCATCCCCCTTTCGAAAAAGGTTTTCAAACACGTTTCACCTGAAGAACAATCACATCGAAGTGTATATTAGCCTGCAGGCGTGGCTCCTCTCTAAAGAATGTTATTCTGTAACTAATGATCACGTATACGTTTGGATGAATTTTAGGATGAAAATGACAACGTGAAACGCCGTCCCTAATAAACAAGATTTAAAACATGCCGTGGTAGTATATATGCAAAGTGGTCCTGATAAAGCAGCCATGTCTGCTTGCCGCTGGCTTTGATGACTTTAATTAATGGCATGCAGCATGAAAAACAATTCGGGACTCGGGACGATGAAGAGCCTCGGCAAAGAGCGCTGCTGATTAATGAAGTCCCACTCAGCGCCATTATCTGTAAGAAAAGCACTGTCACTGCTGGAATAACGGCAGAAGAACTCTCACCGGACCCTTCACGCTAAGCTACTTAGGCCACATAATGCACATTTACATTTATATTTGGCAGATGCTTTTATCGTGGAGGCATGGTCGAGCGGCGTATAGAGTTTGCTGCCTCACAGCTCCACGGTCCGCGCGTCTCCTTTTGTCTGCGTAGGTTTTCCGCCAGTTTTCTCACAAATACATGCCGCAAGGTGACCATTGGTGACTCTGAATTACCTGTAGGTCTGGAAGTGTGTGCGCAGATGACCCAGTGTTCTCGTGATCGGTTCTGGATTTGCTGCGACACCCTGACGAGATCTTTTCATCAAAAGCGAATTATAAGTGTGTCAGAATCTTAATCTGAGGGTTTAGCGTCTTGCTTTTGCATCCAAAAGGAGCGCTCTGGCTGACAGCCTTTTGAATTGAGTGGATGCGAGTGTGTCAGAGCAAGGAACGCACTCAAACATGCAGGACAGGACGTTCTCTAGGGCCAGCAGTGGGTACCTCTGGCTTTTCTCCCATTATATGGTTACCAGCCAATTCCCACCCACCAGCTAGCTTTCTTCTACCAATGAGGGTTAACACATGCTTCCTCATCTTTTCCAACTGCTGCTCTTGATGGGTTAGAGGACAGTGTAAGACACACTGATGAAAGCTCTAGAAACCCTCTTCCTTCGTCTCTCTCGGGTTCATATACGGAGAGCCTTACGTTTTCAGATCTTTTTGTGTGGGTGTCCTCTAGTTTCCACTCATCTCCGAAATGTATGCCAGACTTCTCTAGGTGTGAAAGAGAATGCGTCATGCCTGGTGACTGGTCTCACATCCAGGGTGTCTTCCCAGAGTTCCCAGGATGGGCTTCGGATCCACCACAACCCTAACCAAAAATAAAGATGCATGTTTAGGAAGGAAGAACACCGAAGGAACCCTTTTCTTCACACGAGTGTTTTTCTGGTTTCTGGATTTCGAGACGACAAACCTCTCCAAAAATATGACCTGGCCCCGTTCCATGCACTATTTTATTTCAAACGGTTGCCGTTTTTACACATGGCAACAACATGCTCCCGAGAGACGCCACTGTTTTCGCCAACGACGCTTCCTTTCCGGTTCTGCTGGACTGTGAATGAGATTTAAATAGAGCCAGGCTACTTGGTTGGGTTTGTGGTTTTGCTGCAAGTCCTTCCATAGATTATATCTGTCCTTTCAGCCGTGGTTTTTACTGCGTAACAGCAAGCCTGCGAGGAAGAGTCGTCGTTCGTCATCATTAAGTCAGATTTTACTGCCGGTGTGAGACCACACTTGGTCTTTTGTAATGCTGTGAATCTGTTTATGCAGTGCGTTTAAAGAGGAACTATTCCAAACCTGGATAGTCGTAGGAACTCTTTCAATTTTTTTATGTGCTTTACTATATATCAGGGTTCTCGTTTTTTTTTTTTTACAGCCAGGGAGCCTAAACTTTTTTTTTTCAAATATTAAGCTTGTTATTTCAATAAGTACAATAATATAATGGCTGTATATTAGAAGCATATAGTTTTTTTTCTGGCCTTACCTCCTGGCTATGCTTCAACAGCCCTACATCTATGGTATTTGGCAGACGCCAAATAAATACATCCTGATACTAGTTCATACTCATTAAAGTGCTAATTATAGTACTTCAGGAAGAGGTAGGACTCTTTATTTGAAGAGTGCCGTTGACTAGCTGTTTGGACATCTAGGGAAGTGGTTCCCAAACTTTTCCAGGGCGAGGCCCCCCAAATGGCATTAACATTTGACCGAGGCCCGCCTTTTGCGAGATGTCTTTAAAACACATTAAAAATACAGACTTCTGAATATATATTTTTATTAATAATTACATCTTACATCTTTACATTATATTAGGAATTTATTGGGTGTGTGTGGGTGTCTGAGTGTGATTTATCCATCCATCCATCCAACCGCTTACTCCTTTTCAGGGTCACGGGGAAACCTGGAGTCTATCCCAGGGAGCATCGGGCACAAGGCAGGGTACACCCTGGACAGGGTGCCA
>JAFFST010052484.1:25548-36963 GCA_022414735.1 Noturus placidus
AAATCTGATAGAGACATACCCCAAGTGACTTACAGCTGTAATCGCAGCAAAAGGTGGCGTTACAAAGTATTAACTTAAGGGGGCTGAATAATTTTGCTCGCCCAATTTTTCAGTTTTTTATTTGTTGAAAAAGTTTGAAATATCCAATAAATTTCGTTCCAATTCATGATTGTGTCCCACCTGTTGTTGATTCTTCACAAAAAATTACAGTTTTATATATTTATGTTTGAGGCCTGAAATGTGACAAAAGGTCGAACAGTTCATGGGGGCCGAATACTTTCGCAAGGCACTATATATATATATATATATATATATATAAGTAAAACAAATGGTTTGATTACACCCCTAATGCAACAGTTAATAACTTTGTGCAAGTAAATAATATTGTCTGGGATTTAGTTTTACATTACTGTTTTCCAAAAAAAAAAAAATAACTGCCAATTTCCTAATATGCCATATTTTCTTTCATTCATTCATTCATTCATTCATTCATTCATTCACTCGTTCAGTCATATGTACATGTGCTGTATATAGTTCACCTGCAAACAATTGTATTTATTTAACGTAAATAAATCCACCAATACATAATTGTATTTCTATGCAGTTTCTCTAGTAAATGGTCATATACAACACAACAGCAAACACAGCAACAGCCAATTTTAACAGTGCCATGTGAAATATAAGGTTTCTTGTAGTAAATCGTGTGATTATTGAGTCTAGCCATTTTGATGTGAATATTTCATTATGAAGAGAGTGTTAATGGTTTTGGTCTTTAAACTTTTAATATACAAGTGTATGCAAAATGTGTATATAGTAGCTGGAGCATGGAATGCAGAGAGACTATTTGTTGAAATGTGTCCAAACAATAAGCTATAATGTGTACTGGCCAGGAATAAATAGACCCATATGATTATATATGCTCAACAACATTAGGTTTTTGATCACTTTAGGATAAAAAATTTAATTATGATAGTTAGGGGCTATGACAAAGTGAAAAATATGTATGCTCTATGAGTAAATTCAATGTGTTGCAAGTAATATTTAATTTTGGAATGTTTAGAAGCATAGCTGAGACAGCTCCAGATTTTTATCCGTGGGTGGTTAATATAACACATGTAGTGCAGTTGACTATATACAGAACATGTTGTTTTGTGCAGCAATTGTGCTATAATGATGTTGATAAAACCACTATTCCAACCTACTTAACCTCTGAAGGCATCAAATGACCAAATGCCTTAGTCTGTTTAATCACATTTTATTAGTTCAAGTTCAAGTTCAGGTGTTTTTATTGTCATTCCAACCATATACAGCTGGTACAGTACACAGTGAAACGAAACAATGTTGCTTTAGGACCATGGTGCTACATAGAACAACACACTAACCACATGACACGACACAGAACTAAATAAGATCTACAAACATTCTACACAAAGTGCATGTGCAGACGTGTGCTAAAACACAGGACAGTTCAATACTTCTAAAACAGGACAATAGGTACAGTAAGTGACAGTGTACTGCCAAACAGTACACAGTTTTAGTGTGGAAGTGTCTGATAAAATAGGTAGTGCAGAAGATAGGTGCCAAGGAGTAACAATATACGTTAAAATGGTGTAAATGTAAACATAACATGCTATGACTGAGTATTCAGCAGATTGGCTTATACCAATAGGTCAGAGTAGTTATTGTGATAGCAGCCAGGTTAAGTGTATATTAGTGACAATAAATGAAATACTATATTTTTAAAGTATTAGCTGTTATTATTAGAAACCAATGGGAGTCATGCATCTCAACTCACCCCCACCACACACACATACACCCCCCATTCTCGATTGAAAGCTGCACTCAGAGCTCAGGGATTTCAGGGTGGCAATTGATGTACTGGAACATTAGTGAAAGTAGAGAAAAGAGGCATAAATCTGATTTAAAAAAACACAACAACAACCCACCCCCCCCCCCCCCCCACACACACACACACACGCCACGTGGATATATTTTCGATACCTATAATTCCTTAGATTGTTTCCTTAGACTTATATAGTCCTTCTCCAGACACTCAAAGTGCTTTTACATTGTGTGTGTGTGTGTGTGTGTGTTTGTGGGGGGGGTATTTATATAGCAATGTTTATATATGTTTGTTTATATCCTTATTTATTCATACACATCATTAATGAAAGACCTTTACAGTTTATACCAATGTTTATAATGCATTTATAAATTGTGCCTACATTATGTTATTATGTATTCATAAGGAACTATAATAGCACATTGTTATAATTGTTTATGAAAAGCATAACAGTGTATAAAGGATTTATAAATTGTTATCTATAATTGTTTTTTTATGGCATAAGGCATTATACAAATTGTTAAAATAACTGTTTATGGAAAAGCATTAACATAAAGCATTATAAATGTAAATATTATAATATTACAAATAAATAGTGTTAATGACACTATGACAATGTCACCAATAACAAAGACATTTGTTTCCTGAGTTCATTAGGTTCACACTATGAACAGCCTTGAATTTTTCAATAAATTAATTGGTATACTTTTCATTTATGAGTATATATTATTGTTTTGTTGCCATATTAGAATTAGAAGCTAATTATAATAACTTATAAGTTGCATTTATGAGCTCATAAGTAAAATAGAAATATTTAAAACAAAATATTCATCAAATACACAACATTTCAATTGTTCAATTTCTCACAATTTTATTAAGAGCTACACTGCAGTTCTATATTCTAAATTTTAAATTCTTGAATTTCTCCTCGGGGATCAATAAAGTATCCAGCTATCTATCTACAGTATATAGATTTAGAGAGCTATGTGACAGGTCTTATAGCGTACTAAGTATTGGGTGTGTCTGTGTGTGTGGGGGGGTTGGGTCTTTAGTATTGGTTATATACAGTTGAGGTCATAAGTTTACATATGCCTTGCAGAATCTGCAAAATGTTAAGAATTAAAAATTATATAATAATGAGATGGATCATTTAAAATTGGATTTTGTTATTTTATTTATGTTTACATATAGTCAACAAGACACAATAATAACTGAATTTACACAAACAAAATAGTTCAACAGTTTACATATGCTTGATGCTTAATATTGTGTTTAGATACCTGGATGCGCAGTGACTGTTTTTATGTTTTGTGATAGTTGTTCATTAGTCCCTTGTTTGTCCTCCAGGACCTGTACATTATTTGGTTTTCCAGTATCTTCTGCATATTTGACCCTTTTCCAACAGTAGCTAGAAATTTGTACAATACCTTATGGATTCATTATTACATGATATAAACATGTTGATAGATTATCACAGATACAACCTTGAAAAACCTAAGGGCATTGAGTTGAGAGATGTTCCTCAACTCAATTTTAAATGTCTAGACCTTTATGCTCCTTTCTGTCCAAAAGTATATCTGTGTGATGACTGGAGGGGTGTGGTAATGTGCATAGGTCTCAAAAAAGTGCAACATGCTCCACAGAGCTTGTTTTTTTTTTTTTTTTCTCTCAATTTTGACTGGCCTTGTGTGTAATGAATGTTCCAGACTGGCACCCCTGCTGTAGCAAAGCAGCAATTTTAAAATAGCCAACATTCCTGTTTCACCACGAGTAGCTTTCATGTGTATGAGTGACTTTTTGCTGGGAGTCATTTCCACTGCAAATCTATGTATTGATTTATTGTGCATTTTCAATGGAGCTGGATTGTTGTATTTGTATGTGCGTGTGGGTATCAGTTCAAAGATGTGTAAACACAATAAACTTAATAGCTATTTACAGACTCATAAACTGAGATGAGCTTATTTCACTACAAGGCATTAAAAATGAATGACCTTGGAAAATCTAAATGTTATGAAATGTATCATGCTTTAATACTTTTGTAATTATATCCTAGGCATCTCAATAAAGTCAGAATCTCCATGCCTATTTTCACAACACCATGGAATATTAGTGCATCAACAAATCATTTCAGAAAAAAAAAAAAAATCAGTTTAGTATTATTTAATGCAAATTTTTACTTTGAAATGGACAGAATTTCTCCTGTATACATTTGTCAGCTTGTTTTCACAGTATCTCTCTCTTTGAAGCAGTTCTGCAATAAGTTACACTATGCATTAAGCCAAATGTACTTCAGCTACATTTGTAGTTCTTCAGTTCTGTATTAGAAAATATAGGATCCCCACTGTTTTCTTCTGTTTCTCATTTATAGCCTACTGGTAAACTTTAAATTCATGGTCCTCTAAAAGAATACATTTATAAATACTTTGCTCTGATGATATCTCGGTAGGCTACAATTGACAATGTGTTTGTGAGAGATAGACAAGCATGAAGATGCAATTTAACAATAAAATGAAATAAGCATGTCTAAAGCTAACCCCCAGCTTTTTTTTTTTTTTGGAAACGCACTACTTACACAACATTTCAGTACATTTATATTAAAGTCAGAACTGATCAACATAATAGATAATACTGCTTAAAATAATGTTTTATTAAATTTTTCATGGAATTGCTTGGAAGTCAGTATAACGCATGCCTATAATTATCTCTTGATCCAAGTAATTAATTTGATAATGATTTAATTATTGGCTTTGACCAACTATTATGATAATAGGCACAAAGCAGCATTACACAAATCAAGATTTACATTCAGATCACTCAAGAGCAAGCCAAAGAGCAACAGTGGCAAGGAAAAACTCCCTGAGACAATATGAGTAAGACACCTTAAGAGGACCCAGACTCAAACAGAAACTCAGACTCTTCTACGTGACACCAGATAGTGTGGTTATGAATTATTATAGTATACTAGTGTGAAAGAGTAAACTTAAGGATGCTTAGATGGTTGAAATCACTCTCACTCATTTTTTACAACCTCTAAGAGTACTTGTTTACATTCATGCTGCTCTGATGGGGATTCTTTAAGAAATAAAACACTTGAGGGCAAGCTGAAAATAATCAATGATGGGGTGGGGTGATGCGGATTTGCTGTTACCACCCCAAATTCCATTATTTTCTCAAAGTGCATTATTCCTGTTGTACCATTTTGTAACATTTATTAAGGAAGGACACATTATGCTTTTTAGCTCTGTTATAAAGCTCTGTTATTCCCTTTATAATACTCTGTCATTCCCTCTTTTCTCTTTCTCTATTGATGTTAATAAAATGAGGCTTAGAGAGAAACTGAAAAGTCCTCCATCTCAATTTGTGTTTGAAAACTTAAAGGAGCAGCTTTACCTCTGACTGTAATAGCACTTATGCTGTAAGAGCTAACACTGGAGACTCCTTCCAAAAATAATAATGAACCCTCTAAATCTCTGCACAGAGAACTTATCAACAATCAACCTTTACATGTGTTTTTAAATGTCATAACAATATCTATATACTGTAAGCTATTTTTTTTATGGAAATAAAATCCATATTTAAATGAGCACATTAATATTAATCTGACATTTTTCTTGCAGCCAGAGCAACTGTCAATTTCTGACCTATTCCATTCGAGAATTCAACAACACTATTGTATAATGACAAATATTACAATTATGATATTACATTTAATTATTTACATTTGACAGTAGCAAAGTGGGCATTCTTTATTGATATACATCACTGTATTATAATGATAATGTCTTTAGTTTTATATAGAGCTACATAGAAGCTGTCATTCAGTCTCTATAAATTATTTGATTGCACAAGTTGTAATTTGGAAGGCAGCACAGATCCCTACTCATGGGAGAGTGAACCAGCCAGGCTGAACTAATTAGTCTTTCACATGGCTGCTGATCTAACCTAATTTAATTTAATTAGTTAGATGGCTAATGTACACCTAATCCATCATATATTCTAGGTTTTCTGACACCACACTTTACTTAAACAAAAAATTTCCACACTTGTGTTAGACTTTATTTTTGTATTCCCTTTTCCTCAATTTCATGTGTGACACCAGATAGTTGCATTATAAATCATTACAGGTATAGAAGACAAACAATAGTCTACTAATGCTACGTTGACATATACAGAGATTTTATTGCTGAAAGTCGCCAGCTGCTGTACTATGAAGTCGCCAGTAGGCATGGTTGCCATAGCAGTGAGTGGTGCAATAGCATTTATGACAACAAATCAGTTTTCTTGCCGCTAAAAAAATTAACATTCTGGAGATCAAGGCGAAGCAGTTTGTGCTCTTTGCTACTGTGGCCATCTATCTGCGGATAAAGTGTGAGCGCCGGACTGTTTGAGTCCACAAATTAATTCAGACTTGCAAGCAGCATGGTAAGTATCACCAGCTGACACAGGAACTGCAGTTGGATGAGGTCCAGTTCCAGCAGTATTTCAGGCTGGATAGGAGTTTGACGAGCTGTTACTGAAGGAGGACACAAAATGGCGCAGAGCCATTTCTCCTGGACAAAGGGTCACCATTTGTTTGCGGTGAGTAGCTTATTATCTACTTATTTAATTTTTAAAATCAAATTATTAACTAAAAAAAAAAAAAAAAAACACTAGTTACTGTAATGCTTATTGGCACTCTTATTTTAATTAGTAACTATTAAACTAAAAGAGATACTTCTGGATAATACCGAATAAACAGCCACCATTTTTTTGTGTGTTTGTTTTGCATTTTTTAATTTACTTATACTTTAAACTACATATTTTCACAGGTACCTTGCAACTGGGGACTGGTATCGCAGCATTGCCTTCAGCTACCGGGTTGGGCACCGCACTGTGGCTGGTATTGTGGCAGAAGCAGCAAGGGCCATATGGGACTCCCTTGTGGAAGACTACATGCCTGTTCCCACAACAGAAGACTGGTGGGACATTGCAACAGAGTTTCATCATCGCTGGAACTTTCCAAACTGTGTATGGTCTTTTGATGGGAAGCATGTGGTGATCCAGATTCCCAACATCTCTGGGTCACTGTACTACAAAAGGACATTTTCTATTCTCCTCTTGGCAGATGTGGATGCAAATTATTGCTTCCGCATTATAGATGTTGGCAGTAATTCGAAGACTAGTGATGGCGGGACTCTAGCTAACAGTCACTTTGGCAGTATAACCCTTGGTCTATATGATGTCACACTGCTGCCAGGATCAGAGACCTGATGAGGCCCTTTCCAGGTTCTACCCTTCCCAACAAACACAGAGTTTTAAATTACAGGCTGTCATGGACTAGGCAGACTGTAGATAATACGTTCGGTATAGGCTATACTGATGCGCATGCCCCTAAAATACATCACTCCCCAATACATCAGTGTAAAGTATGAATTACAGTGGGGGAAAAAAGTATTTGATCCCCTGCTGATTTTGTACATTTGCCCACTAATAAAGAAATGATCAGTCAATAGTTTTAATGGTAGGTTTATAAGAACAGTGAGAGACAGAATAACAACAAAAAATCCAGAAAAACGCATGTCAAAAATGTTATAAATTGATTTGCATTTTAATGAGGGAAAGAAGTATTTGACCCCCTCTCAATCAGAAAGATTACTGGCTCCCAGGTGTCTTTTATAGCGGTAACGTGCTGAGATTAGGAGCACACTCTTAAAGGGAGTACTCCTAATCTCAGTTTGTTACCTGTATAAAAAACACCTGTCCACAGAAGCAATCAATCAATCAGATTCCAAACTCTCCACCATGGACAAGACAAAGAGCTCTCCAAGGATGTCAGGGACAAGATTGTAAACCTACACAAGTCTGGAATGGGCTACAAGACCATCGCCAAGCAGCTTGGTGAGAAGGTGACAACAGCTGGTGCGATTATTCGCAAATGGAAGAAACACAAAAGAACTGTCAATCTCTCTCGGCCTGGGGCTCCATTTAAGATCTCACCTTGTGGAGTTGCAATGATCATGAGAACAGGGAGGAATCAGCCCAGAACTACATAGGAGGATCTTATCATTGATCTCAAGGCAACTGGGACCTTAGTCACCAAGAAAACAATTGGTAAGGGTGGCTGTGGCTCAGTCGGTAGAGCGGGATGTCCACTAATCCACTAATCGTAGGGTTGGTGGTTCGAATCCCGGCCCGGGTGCCGAAGTGTCCTTGGGCAAGACACTGAACCCTAAGTTGCCCCCAATGGCAAGCTAGAACCTTGCATGGCAGCTCTGCTACCATTGGTGTGTGAGTGTAAGTTGCTTGTAAAAAATGTAAATGTAAAATTATATTTCTGTAAAGCTGCTTTGAGACAATGTCCATTGTAAAAAGCGCTATACAAATTGATTAAATGTTATTATTAATTATGAGTGTGCACTCATTTGTAAGTCGCTTTGGATAAAAGCGTCTGCTAAATGAATAAATGTAAATGTAACACACTATGACATGAAGGACTGAAATCCTGAGCGCCCCTGCTCAAGAAAGCACATATACATGCCCGTCTGAAGTTTGCAAATGAACATCTGAATGATTCAGAGGACAACTGGGTGAGAGTGTTCTGGTCAGATGAGACCAAAATGGAGCTCTTTGGCACCAACTCAACTTGCCGTGTTTGTAAGAGGAGGAATGCTGCCCATGACCCCAAGTACACCATCCCCACCGTCAAACATGGAGGTGGAAACATTATGCTTTGGGGTGTTTTTCTGCTAAGGGGACAGGACAACTTCACCACATCAAAGGGACGATGGACGGGGCCATGTACCGTCAAATCTTGGGTGAGAATTTCCTTCCCTCAGCCAGGGCATTGAAAATGAAAAGTAATTACTAAGTCATTACCAAGTACTAAGTCATGTTTTGCAAAGGGGTCAAATACTTATTTCCCTAATTAAAATGCAAATCAATTTATAACATTTTTGACATGCGTTTTTCTGGATTTTTTTGTTGTTATTATGTCTCTCACTGTTCCAATTAACCTACCATTAAAATTATAGACTGATCATTTCTTTGTCAGTGGGCAAATGTACAAAATCAGCAGGAGATCAAATACTTTTTTCCCCCACTGTAAACTTGTCTATAAAATCTACTTGCCACTGCAATATGATTAAAACACGCTCATTGGACATCACCATGTTATGAATTCAGTACTGAACATGACCATGATACCAAAAAACTAGCTCAGCACATGTACGGTCCATAATTAGCACATTAGAGAAGGGGATGGCTGTAACTGGGAAAGTTATGAAAGATATATTCATTTAGAAAATCTGAGTAATTCTGAAAGAATAAATTGGATGATTTGTATAACCATAAATAAATGTTTAAATAAAATATGAATAATAAATATAAATAATATTTCTGTAATTGTATTTTACTTTACAGTATCCACAAAAAAGGAGTAAATGGCTAAGTTTGAAATATTTGTTTCATTTCTAGTACACAATCAAAATAAATAAAACACCCTAACAAACAGATCATAGTATGTTTGACTAAATTATGAACCTAAACAGTATATGTGGAAAAAAAAAAAAAAAAAAAAAAAAAAAAAACTCAAAGACTAGGAAACGTTAATATGACATGCTGCAGAGCACAGCTGACAAGACCATGAGTGTAAATGATCTTACTAACACCCCTCATGGCCTTGTCAGCTGTGCCATGCTCTCCTCCTTTTCCTGGCTGCACTGGGGCTCATAAATTAATTTGTGAATCTGAAATGTAATATTGTTTTTCCTGCAAGAATTCAGAGTTTTTAATTGTAGCAACAGGGTTCTGAAAAAAAAAGCTCATTGGGGTCCTTTGGTGGTGGAATGGAGGTGGGTGCTGTCCAAGGCAGAAATAAGATGTTTTTCAAATAATGACACTGAGCTTCGCCTTTTGATTTACCTTAGGGTGACTGTTCTACCTCCTGCCTCAATTGCTGATTGTATGATTGGCTGCTGCCTGAATCTGTCTGGCTGCTGAAAGGATCTGTCTGGCTGCTGAATGGATGAGAATGGTTGCTGAATGGATCTGGCTGGCTGCTGCCTGGATCTGGCTGGTTGCTGAATGGATCTGGCTGTCTGCTTCCTCGATCTGTCTGGCTGTAGCCTGGATCTGTCTGGCTGCTGTCTCGATGTGTTTGGCTGCTGCCTGGATCTGTCTGGCTGCCGAATGGATCTGGCAGGCTGCTGCATGGATCTGGCTGGATCTGGCTGGCTGATGCCTGGTTCTGCCTTTTTGTCTGCTATTCCCTTCCAGTGCCACTTTCCCTGTCTCTGCACTTCATATGACATCAAGGGATCCCTAACCCTCGCAGGCATGTTGCCACTGATGGCCCTTTCCTATATAAAAGGGTTGAGAAAGCCTATGTTTCCACTGTCCTTCCAGGGGTTAGTGATGTTTGCTGCTGTGCCACTCGTCCTCTCTTTTATTTTATGTAGTTCATGTCTTTAAACATTGCAAATGTTCTTCTACTTTATTTTACATTCAAAAACTAGAAAAGAATGCACAAACAAACATACAAAGACACTGTTATATAATGGCCTACATGATATTACAAAATCACTTATCTGGACATTTCAGCTTTCTATGTTGATTTACAGCACCAGTCAAAAGACACTCCTATATGAATCGATGTTTCTCACAAGCTTTAAGATTTTTTTGACATAAAGGCCTATCTTGTAATGTTTTGATGAAAAATTTTTTGATGACTTCATTACTGCCTGATGAGTAGATATAAAATGTGGAAAACAGTAATAATAGTAATAATACGAGTGGGCATGTCCAAACTTTTGACTGGTACTATGGCTATTTGTTTGAAAAGCACTCTTTTGTGATTTAATCAACCAAATTGGACTGATAATCAGTTAATCATGGTATAGTATGCTATTTGTCATGCTATACATGGTCAACACGATAATGATTAAAAGATATTAAATGCATTAATCAACTTACTTGGAATGTCCACAATGTTGGATATATTTTTCACGCATAATCTTTTTTTGTTAGAGCTCTGTATGCAGCCAGAGACATATATAAAATCGGCTAATTGCTAAATTCTAAAATTCGCTTTTCCTCCATGTTCTCTGCACAGCAGTATCTGACAAGAGGCTGAGGACATGGCTTTATTGGATTCACTCCCATTGGTAGTCACTGCACAAAGTCACTCGAAATTTGCATGTTAACTTTTCTAAACTTTGTCACGTCGCTTTATACGCCAACATCTGGTCACCGATGGTCGCTGTTGCACATGTCGGCGGAAGTCGTCAGCTCTTATTGAAAATGAATAGTCTCCAGTCGCATTGTCGCTAAGAGTCAAACGCTGTGAGTTTTGTATTAATTTCATCTACAGTGCCTTGCGAATGTATTCGACCCCCTTGAACTGTTCGACGTTTTGCCACGTTTCAGGCCTCAAACATAAAGATATAAAACTGTAATTTTTTTGTGAAGAATCAACAACAGGTGGGACACAATCATGAAGTGGAACGAAATTTATTGGATATTTCAAACCTTTTCAACAAATAAAAAACTGAAAAATTGGGCAAGCAAAATTATTCAGCCCCCTTAAGTTAATACTT